>JANAVB010024199.1:6984507-7254507 GCA_029216955.1 Iris pallida | reverse complement strand
TTATTTATATATATATATATATATATATATATATATATATATATATATATATATATATATATATATATATTATAAATATATTTATATAAATATAAATATATATATATATAGGATCATGTGTGTGATAAGAGTATATACATAAATATTGTATCTCCATAAGTATATGCATAGATCCATTTCAACAATACTTATGAAAATAATTCCTACATTACATTGCACACATACAATGAAACCCATATAAAATGAAAACACCACTATCAAATCCTTCACAACCATTCTAACACCATCTAATATAATCACAATATAAGTGCTCATGAATTATGATTATATTTAAATATATATATATATATATATATATATATATATATATATATATATATATATATATATATATATATATATATATATATATATATATATATATATATATATATATATATATACTAGTCTATATGTACGTGCTTTGCACGTATTTTAATTAGAATATCATAAGGTCAATTGTCGTCTTTCCGTCTTTTTCAGGTGACTATTCATGTGCTTGTGCTTTCTTTTTACAATGCCAAGAGATTTGAAGTACAAATTTTATTCTTTTTTAATTTTTTATTTAGAATAACAACCTTTGGAAAATGGTAAGGACAGAAAAATTTATTACCATTGGAACATGAAGAGTTGTATGAGAAAATAAGAGAACTTGTATGCAAACTTTATCGTTTCGACTCTTAAACATAAATGACATGGAAGTTGACATAATAACATCATGTTTATAAAATACTCAAGGGTATTTTTGGAATTTAAAAGTTTCACCACCAAGTTTTTCTATTATATATATATATATATATATATATATATATATATATATATATATATATATATATATATATATATATATATATATATATAAAATATATATATATATATATATATATATATATATATATTATATATATATATATATATATATATATATATAGAGAGACATTGAAGGAAGGAGGGAACTTTTCGGATCTTGATTCGACCAAAAATAGTTGTTTGTGTATTCGATCTACAAACTATAAAGATGTCGATCCGGGCAATGATTTCTATGGCATCTTACGGAAGATTGTGGAGTTGACATATAACTACGACATAGAGCCGGCTAGGATCGTGTTGTTCAAGCGTGATTGGTTTGATCCGATCCAAGATTAAGGTTGGAAAATTGACAAGCATGGTCTTGTGGATATTAACTATCGACGTCGATATCAAGGATACGAACCATTTGTCCAAGTAAGTTAGGCTCAACTAGTTTACTTCACTACTTATCCTAGACGGGGAACAACTAGGTTGGACTGGTGGGCAGTATGCAAGACTAAAGCCAAAAATACCTATGATGTTGACGAAATAGCTTATCAGGAGGACAAGCTACCTCTCATAACAAATACAGTCGACATAAACATAACGAAAGTTCAATATTATACATCTAATCGTGTAGAAGAGGTAGAAGTATCCGAAGAGAAAAACGAAGTAGATGAAAGCGAAGATGAGGAGGAAGAGGAAGATGAGGATGCGGAGGACGAAGAAGATAAATTTTCAAAAAATGATTAAAAATAAAATAAAATACAAAATATGTTTAACCACTAATTAATCTCCATGCAACAATAAATCTTCCACATTATACGTCTAATACTATCATTTTGTTTAATCCCTAATTAATCTCTATATTTTTATCAATCTATCCAGATGGCACCTATGACCCGAGCACGTCACTTGAGAGAGGCACAAATGGCTGCTGAGGATGTAGTGGTACCTCCTGCTGCTGAGGAGGTAGTGCTTCCTCCTGCTGTTAAAGAGGTAGTGGTACCTAAAGCAGAGATGAAGGTCAAGAAAGAACTTCCTCCTACTATTAAGGAGGGAGTGATTCCTAAAACCGAAATAGCTGTGAAGGAGGAGGTGGCACCCGAAGGCAATTGTACCGAGAGTTTCAGTCATCCAGCTCTTATGGATATTGATCTTGCTGGCGTGGATCCTACTTATGTGCAGTGGCTGAGGAGGGAGATCTCTTTGCACCTGCGTAGACGGTAGAGCAGTATGATATAACTTTTGACCGAATTTGTTTCCGGTAGACTTATTTTTGGGTTAGACTTGGATATTTTTACAACTCTTGATGTTTCTTATTTTCTAGACATGGTTATTATCTAGACTTGTATGTTTTTGGATGCTATTATCTAGACTTGGTTATTATCTAGAAATTCAACGGAGGGTTGCTTCGGGTCTATTTTTATAAACTGTGATATGTTAAATGCATGGTTATTATCTAGAGATTCAACGGAGGGTTGCTTCGAGTCTATTTTATAAACTGTGATATGTTAAATGCATGGTTATTATCTTATAGATATCTATTTCTATCAGATATGGCAGGACGCAGAGGATCGTACCACCGTAGCAGTAGAGGAGTATCTCGTGGAGGTAGAGGTTCTACCGGTGGACGAAGTGGTACTCCGTTAGTGGATGACGGTGCCGGTCCCTCTTCTCCTAGTACTCCAGTGTACCAACCACTCAGATTTCAGTCTGTGTCGATAGTACGTGGCAGTACTCCTGGAACGGATAGTTACAGGCCTGATCCTATCCCGTCCAGCAGCATTTCTCCTGCAGACGGTACTATGGAGACGGAGGAGCGGATGGAGGAGGTCGTACCTATGCCATCTCCGTATGATCCGAGCGATCCCCCATGCGCCCCTCCGGACGAGACGAGGATGAAGATTTGGTCCGACGGGCCTACAAAGTAAATTAGTTAGTATTTATATATATATATATATATATATATATATATATATATATATATATATATATATATATATATATATATTCATGAATTTAATTATCGTTGTAGAGATATTGCCCCCCGTCAGTTCAGAGGACATTGGGGCTATTTTTGAGGTCCAACTACGGGGGCCCTTGGATCAACTACTCGGATGCCTCAGACGAGAGGAAGACATTCTGGTTTACCCACTTCAAGGTAACTAAAGTATATTGCTTTTAGTATAAATTACCTTTTATGCATATTATATAACTAACTAATTTAATTCTTGTAGAAAATATATTTTTATCCACCACATCGGACTGAGACGATCGAGAAGCAATTCCCTGCCGTTGTCGCCAAGTTGATCCGGGATGCGATCGACGACCAGAAGGCTCGAGACCGCTCCGAAAAATTGATCCAAGGTTGGATCACGCCCGAGCAGTGGACTGCCATGAAGGCTAGATTCGACGCTCCTAGGTACAAGGAACTGTCGGAGAAGGCGAAGGCGGCTAGGACGAAGGTAGAGAAGTGGTGTGGTGGCTCGATTCCCATGACAGAACATTTTCGTTGCCTGGTATGTATTTTACTGTAATATATTATTTTAATAAAAGTAGAAATATAATGTTTAATTTCAATGACAAACAAATTATTATAACAGATAAAGAGAGGTGAGGACGCCAACATGGTGACCATCTTCCTGGCCACCCATCGGAAGGATGGAAAGCTCATCGATGATCGGACCACACATAGTTATGTAAGTATTACATTATGTGTCACTAAATTTAGTATAACTTAAGAAATATACAATATACATCCATAGACGTGGAACAACTAGATTGGTAGTAAATATTATGCTTATCGAGATATACACTTTTCTAGGAGGAGTATCGTAGGCTAGAGCGTGAGATGACTAGTATATCTACGGAGGAAGGGGCTGGTACTTCCTCGCAACCCCTTCCGGCTCGGACATTGGACGAGCTTTGGATGACCTCCGTTGGTGGTCTTCATAGGGATACGTACTATGGTACGGGATCCTACGGAGCCCTTGTGGAAACGCAGTCATCAAGGGCCCCCTCTGCTAGTGTGCATTCCCCACAGCCCTCACAGGAGTTAGTCCGAGTGGAGGAACTCCGTTGCCAGCTTACTGAGCTGTGTGACGAGCTATTTCGGAGGATTGCGGAGCATCAGACGGACGATGCGGACCTCACCGCACGATTTGGTATGCTCGAGCGGACCATTAGGAAGATAGGCGAGAGGAGGATCGTGCCGTTCAGGCGGTGCAGGAGAGGGCTGATCTTGCCGTTCACGCGTTACATGGGTCGCAACTGGCCATTGGCGAGTAGGTTTCGAGGCTGGCGGCTGTTATGGATTCCACCAACTCCATACTTCTAGCCATGAAGCAGACACTTCCTGGTCATACGTCGGCATCCACACCGACTGTAGCAGTTCCACTTCCTCATCTTCCTTCTACTGATGAGTCGTCACCGATGATGCTGACCCCGGCGCAGTGTTGGTTCATGATGTTCCAGATACCGGAACTGCCTACTCCTCCTCCTCATCCTGACCAGGCGTAGTAGTCCTTTATTGGACTTATTTGTTTGTTGTGTTATGTATTTGTTTTATACACTTACTTACAATTTGTGTTATGTTATGTTGAATATTATTGGACACACTTTTTATAGCTGTTTGGTAGTAGATTTATATCCACCCGGCTATTTCTTGTCTTTATGATCGTTAGATTCTATTTATTTGATTATTGGTAGTACATTTTTATCATTTGTCTCTATATTGGTTTACCGGTGTTGAGTGTTCCACCGAAGGGGTCGACGAACCCAGAAAATTCTACGAAGGGTTGCTCTGGGTCTATTATTTGTAAACTGTCACTCTAAATGCAGGTACAATGCTTTATAATGTAACTATCATTTATATAAAAAAAATATACAACATTCTATTTTTTATATTTTTTGGAGTTAGCGACGTTTAGCGACGAACACGATGCTGTGCGACACAAGCATACGTCGCTAAGGTGTACCGAAACATCGCAAACCTGAGAATCAGAACGTTGCTGAACGTCGCAAAAAAGCTGACGTGGACAATATTACAGGTCAGCAACTTTAGTCAGGCAACGTCCCTATCATCGTTGCTAAGTTCGTATAAATACGTCGCTATGCAAGTATCGTAACGTCACTGGATGTCACCAAACGTCGCTAAAATGGTGACATGGCAATCTAAAATTGCTAGATATGGAGTCGCTAAACGTCGCTAAACTTTGCAGTTTACGTCGCTAACAGTTGAAATGTCGGTGACAATTAGCAACGAATTTGTACGTCGCAGATTAGCAACACAATGTCGGTAAATGTCGCTACTTGTGACAAAATCTAGCGACGTGCTGCGTCGCAGACTTACGTCGCTATAGCGACAAACAACGACGTTTCTCTAGTTAGCGACCATGTTTTACGCGACATTGTCAAAACATTGCTAATTTCGTTGCCGATTTATTTTAGCGACGTATTTTTGATGTTTAGCGACGTCATCTGGCATCGCTAATTTGGTAGTTAATTAAACACCATATTAGGTTCAAAGGAAGCATTGCAGACAAAGCTTAAACACTTGAAGACATAACTTGTTCTAATGAAGGGGCTATCATCGAGAAGCTAGAGAAGGAAAAACTTTTAAGATAAGATTTCTTTGCTGTTAAGTGAGAACACTGAAGTTGTGTTGAAGAAGATTTCAGCTACTAGAAACATGTTTTGGATGAATCTTGTAATAAATATGTTATTGCGACAAATGCATTACCAATGAACCCAAGCAAGGTGGAAAATATGTGTTTGATTGCAAGGTGAAAAATATGTGAAAAATAAATTAATTCAACGTAATTATTTTACTAGAAAAAAATCCATGGAATTTTATTATTTTCTTATAGAAAACTTAATTTGGGTATTTGATTGTCATTATTTTCAACAGAAAATAGTTACTTTCATGAAAATGATATTTCCTGTGAGTTGGACCAGTTCCATTTTTACCATTTAAGAAGAAAATATAGAAAATGATGGTTTTTGGAAAATAATTCCATAATTTAAAGACCATACAACCAAGATTAACTGCAAGTGCACTGCCAACGAACCCAAGCAAGGTAACAAAGTGAAGTATCAGATTTAGGTATCAAATCATTTGTATTTACCTCATGTCCAAACATTTGTGTTTACATTTTGGCATTTAAAATTGTTCTTATGTACAAATTTTAGTATCAAAGCCTAAAATTTGTATTTGCGTCATTTACAAACATTAGAAAACGTGTGCAATAGGACTTTTTAGCAGTTTTTTTTCATCTTGGCATGTACAAGCAATAGTTTTTTTCTGCATCTCACGACTTCATGTCCTCATCTTCACATACAGGGCTCAGAATTGTTACTAATCATGTATGTTGTAGGGGTAAAGCACAATGCTTATGGCCAGCCAAACCATCAAACTTGTAGTGAGCAAACATCTCACCAAAATGATATTTATCATTTCCCTATTGATTATGACCTGCAATATACGCACACCCAAACAAGACAATATCAATATATGTTCAAATTTCTTGCACATATAGTACCGATTTCAGCATAATAGAGCAAGAAAGTGGAGTGCAATAGGAAAGAACCAAGTGCAGTATATGTTAAAGACATGCATGGGCAACAACCAGTACACTACCACTAGCAACAATAAGTGTCACTCAGACTGTTATATTTTGCTTAGAAAAAACCATGTTTACTTTCTTTAGTCTCGCATTGGCTAGAACACCTCTTTCTCTTGCCTACATATTGTTGGTGTTTTGCCTTGGAGACTAGCAAAGATAGTCCTACATTGCTCACACCAAATGGTGAGTATCTCTATATTATGTTTTGCTTGTGTTGAGATGTTCATATGAGGTGTGGAGAGGCACATGGGTGCCTTGTGGGGGTGTTTTTCTTGTAGAAATAAGGCTGACTTCACAAAAGAAGCATCTGTGCATTTTGTCATACTCATGGGATTATTTCCTTTGGAGCTCGGGCTCGGGCTCGGGCTCAATGGCACAAAGTGGCACTTTGTTGGTGCACTTTGCACTTTCCAGCGCGTGCGCTCGCGCTCCTGCTTGCTGTGCCTCAGGGCCTCTATGCACCTGTGTTATTGTGCGCGTAGCTTAGTGCACGCGCTTGTAGAAGCATAAAAAAAGGGATAATACTTTTAATTCCACATCGAAAAGGAGAAGAGGGGAAGTCTCATTCCACTCTATATAAAGAGCGCCCTTGCCTTCTTTGAAAAGGGTACCAAAAATAAAAGAAGAAAAGGGAACCCATTCCAAGGAGCCCGTTCGAGCTACAAAAAGTTGCAACCGTGCCTCTTCTTCTTCTGGATCGGCTGCAAGTTCTTCACTTGCCATCTTGGCAAGGAAAAGTTGGACTACTACGAAGAAATCCAAGGCAGCACGGGCCATGCACCTTCGCTCGCTGTCGTGGCAAGGATGAGTCGGATTCTGAGTACTATGCACCTTCGCGGGCTGGTACGAAAAAATCTAAGGCAGAACGGGCCATGTGCCCCAAATGTGCTACGCCTACCGTGAACTGGAGATGCATGCTCAAAATCATGCGCGCTGTCGATGGTAAACTGTACAGAGTCGATTCGGGTGTATTTGCACCAGATACGAGCCGACTCTCAAAGTTCCCGTCTCGCTTGGGCACATCTTCTGCGTTTGGAACCAAGTCGTGCGAGACAAAACTTATAACTTTCAACCCATACACCCACGTGGGTTGTGCACATGAAGTGGGTTCAAGTCGCAATACATGTTGCTCCCCCACCAATGATCTGGGCGTATCTCATGCACTAGAACTTGATCAGGGGGTACAGCATTCACATGAACACCCCGGCACTTGGTCTCGCCATGCGCCTGAAGGGGGTGTGAAAGTGAAACTCTCCTCTCATGATTTGCGTAATGTGATCACTAACAAACGCAGATCAGGAGAGCTGGCCATTAAGCACGATGCGCCCCTCACGGGGCATACTTGTGCTACGGTCGCCATCAACTGCTGCTGTCACAAAACAGTGGCTCCACCACCAAGACAGTCTGTGTTCCAGCGATTTCAATCTGCTGCACCTGTCCGACATTATCTCAAAAATATGATGCCAATTGAAGACTTTGTAACAGCCTACTCTCAACTAGGTACATCACTCTGATGTCTAAGCTAGGCGCATCGTCTCAGCCCAGTGCCTTAGTCTACCAGCGCATCACTCTACCCTGTTAGAGCGAATCGCTTCCTCCTCAACGCACTGGCGCATCTGCCAGCCTGGGGCTCTTCCATCATAATGAGGCTTGGGCACATCAAACCCAAACCATGCATTCAACTCGGCACCCAATGCCATCTCGTAGAAGAATACCGCCGATAAGGGGATTGAACATAAACTATCATGTCCATTCCCGGCGCATCTCAGTCTTCTGAAGGAGTTCATCATCAAAGCTTCTTCGAACAAGGATATCAGCAATCCACAGTGCAGCGTCTCGCCAAGTGGTAACTTTCCCGAAGTCAGTACAATGAACTTGCATTTATGGTGATGAATCTGCCCTTTCAAATTCAGCATCAAGGCAACCATTAACGCCTAGAAGAACTCAACAGATGGGCCAAAGAGGATGCGATATATGACAGATGCATCGTCAACATCATGCGCCCCCTACTGATGTGCCCAGTGGGACTTAGACCCATGCGCCCAGATCAGAATTAACCGATGTGCCCCTTTCAAACTTGTCATCATCAAGCATTTAATGCTGAGTGACAAAGGCAGCAACACATCTTCCAAGGAGTCATCCAATCAGCTGCCCTTTGCAAAAAATGAAGAGCCGCTGACGTCAGCACCATCATTACACTTTTGGTCGGCTACAGCTGTCCTTGTCACGTGGCCAATCGTTCATTCGCATGTGCCTCGTAGCCATGCGTCCAGAAGACTGCATGCGCCTTAAAAGCCATGTGCCCTCCAGACTTACTCCTGATCTCAAATAACAGAAGCCGAGTCTCTGCATGCGCCTCAAAATCCATGTGCCTGGACTTATCTATGACTCCTCGAAGTCATAGACTAAGTCATCCCATGCGCCTGATCCTAGGTACATCCTGATGTGAAGCCCTGCATGCACCTCAAAAGCCATACGCCCGGAATCGCTCATGATCCCTAAAGACAGCAGCTCAGTCCTCTCCATGCACCTGATCCTTGGCACATCAAGACAGGCCACTCTTTCCTAAATCTGAGATCTTTGAAGCCATAGACATGTGCCACGTGTCTTTTGACTCAGTTCTGCTCAAGAATGGGTGCTAACCACCCAAGATCTCAACAACAACCGAATCCTCACAACTGCCACGTGTCAGCTCTACCGCAGCCCAACGCAGCAGTTCAAACAGATTTGAGGCGCATCATCCATGCGCCTCCGCCAGCATCAGCCATGTGGTATTCCCACATCTAGGTACATCCTACGTATGCACGCAGAGGCAGCTCAGCCTGCTGCCTACAAATAGATGGACCATTCCTTTAAGGCAGAGAGAGATATCCACAGATCATATCCAGAGATCAGGATAGACACTTCATGTCTTCTTTCCCTTAAAATGCTCTGGCATCCAGAGCAACCCAGACCTTCAGAGAATTCAAGATCGTTGTCAGATCGTCAACGGAGCCAACGCACTACAACTCGTTCCACTGACATAGTTCCCAGATAAAAACAAAAGTGTGCTCAAAGGACTACATGTAAGTCCTACATTATATACTGTTCTATTTATAATTGAAATACAAAAGTTTCAATCAAAAATCTTTTGTATCCTTTTTTCGATGGTGACTCTGCTGGGGACCACCTTCTCTTTCAACGAGAAGGTTGTGTTGTAATCTGACGACATCAAGCTGGGCTCCTCCCACAAAATACTTGTGGTGCGCCTCGATCAACAGGCGTATGAGGAGTTTTTCTCTGAAGGTAGCGCAAGTCCTTCGAAGCGGCTGCCAATATCGAAAAAGACTCGTCGAGTCTGGATACGCAAGGGTAATACGCCTAGCACCATCACTGAAGGGGATGTGCCACCGCAGCTGACCCTTCCTGCTAACGTTCTCAGCAACCAAGATGCGCCCACTGGTGCAGCACGTCTATCAGGGAAATGCGATGTTGACTGTATTCCCCAACTATTTTTTTCCCAGTCGAAGAAGATGCACCAACGGAACAGAGGCGTAGCCAATCTCCCGCGCATGAACTCTGGTGCACAGGAGAAAATATCTGTCTTTGATATACTCACCCGCTGTCATGGCAAGGCTAGCACAAAGAAATCCAAGACAGCACAGGCCATATGCCCTGAACGTGCTACGACAACAGTGAACCAGAAGCATGCGCTCAAATTTATACGCGCTGCTGATGTCAAGCTGTACAGGGTTGACTCAGGCACATTTGTGCCAGATACGAGCCGACCTTCAAAGTCCCTGTCCCACTTGGGTGCATCTACTGTATTTCGAACCAAGTCAGGCAGGGTAAAATCTGCGACGTTGAACCGATGCGCCCACTTGAATGGTGCGCATGAAGTGGGTTCGAGTTGCAATAAATATTGTTCCCCCACCAATAATCTGAACGTATCTCATGTGCGTGAACTAGATTAGGGGCACAGCATTCACATGACCACCTCGACGCTTAGCCTTACCATGCGCCTGAAGGGGGTATGAAAGTGGAACTCTCCCATCATGATTTGCATAATGTAATCACTGACAAATGCAGATTAGGAGAGCTGACCAATAAGCATGATATGCCCCTTACAGGGCACACTTGTGCCATGGTCACCATCAACTGCTGTTGTTGCAAGACATGAGCTCTACCATAAAGGCAGTCTGTGTTTCAGCGACTGTAATCTACTGCACCCATCCGACATCGCCTCGGTAAGGGAGTGACAATTGAAGACGAAGAGGAGCCTAAGATCGCTTCCTGCCATGTTGTCACCAACTCTCACTCATCCGGAAGAAAGACAACTGTGAATGCCTCGACCTCTGCAACATCATCCAAGAGTCACCTGAGGAAGAATAAGACGGTAATCCCGTCCTCAGGGGTGTTCGAAAGCACCCGGGTAAGAAAGAAGTCTCTGGCTGAAGCAGAGGCTAGAGGTAGTCAAATTCTTGACAATCCTTCTCTTGAAGATGAGGAAGTCCCCCAAGGAACCAACCACGACGTAGCTGGGGGTAGCCAGTACGAGGCCTCGGAAGAAGAGGACCTTCCACAAGAAAGTGAGGTCGAGAGTGAGGCTTCAACCGATCCATCCACTTCCATCCATGTCATGACAGCTTACATGGCAGGGGGTGGTGGTGAAGGGGAATCAGACACTCCAGCGCTGGACGTCGTGCAACGCATAGACACTTTGGAAGGGGGCCTCAAAACCCTCTCTGCCTCTACGCAGACCTTGACTAAAGCAATGTTCGAAATTGGGACCACTCTAGCAAGGGCACCTGTCTTCGCCAGTTCTGATCCAGGGGCCAATGGAGAATCAAGTATACCCCCTCAATGGATATCTTCGGGTGCAGATCATCAGGTCGCACCCCAGACATAGGCTCCTTCCAATATCCAACTTCAGGCTCTACCACCTTCACCGGCTCCCAGCTCTACAGAAGATCTGGTCGAGATGATCAGAGATCTGCTCGAGCGCTTTGAAGAACAAAATAAGCAGGAAGAACGTCAGAAGATGGGAATCCCGCAACCGTACCCTCTCGAATGGAACAAAGTGGTTTACCCTCCCAATTATAAACCACAAACACTAACGCCATACGACGAAAAGGACTCTCCTTGCCGGTATCTGACCTACTTCCATTCTCAGACGGGGCATCTTCCGAAGGAAGACGCCCTACTCACAAGCCTGTTTGTTGTGGCATTAAAAGGAGGCTCCTACGAGTGGTACTGCAGTCTCCTTGACAACTCCATATCATCCTTCGATGACTTGATACGCCTCTTCCTCAATCTGTTCGACGACGGTGGAAAAGACATGACCATGTCATCTCTCATAGAAGTCCGTCAGACGGAGAAGGAAACTGTTCGAACCTTTATCGAGCGTTTTCGACAAGCATGCCTAAGGTTACCTCCGGGTATGCCAGAACATGCACTCATTGACTCTTGTAGCATGAACATGATCCCTGCAATCAAACTCTGGCTCAACTCCACTCTGTCTCCCGATTGGAGTTTATTGATTATCGAAACCGAGGTCGCTAAAAAGAAGGCACATAATGCTCGCCTTCTGGGGGTTAACTTTCCTGCCTTCGACGACAAAGAGAAGCGGCCAGCTACAGCAACAGTGGGCATGAGGCAAAAAAGAAGCAGGCATTGACTGTCAATGCTTTAAAAAGTACGCAGGTCCCCGCTCAGAAGCCTCCACCTGCACCGAGACCAAAAATGGTCTACTCCTTCAATGATGAGGATACCTTACAACTCTTTGAGATGCTGAAGCAGAGCGACAAAATCAAGTTGCCTGATCCAAAGTGTCCTGATGAGGTGGACAGATTCGGCGACCCGAGGTACTGTCACTACTATCGGTTCGTTGGACATCCAACTCAAGACTGCTACAACCTCAAAGACTATATACAGTGATCAATGCGAATGTCATCTCAATCGAATACGAGGAGAAGACAGTCTCGGCCAATATGGTGTCGCTCCAGTTCGACACCTTGCCGCCTACCACAGCTCGAGATGGTGTTGTCTCCATCCCGAAAGAAAAAATGGAGGTGGTCAACCTTCTGCCAGCTCGTGACAATGCGAGTGGACTGATTCCACTCACCAAATCTGGGGAGAGATCATGTGGGTTCATCCAGATTTTGCTCCGGAACTTACTCAGCCGGGGGTACGTTCTACCTCCAAGGCCAAAGACAAGAAGATCAAGCCTTGCCGAATGGTGGCTACCTCCCCTGATGAGGCACTTCCTATACAAAAATATTTACAGCAGAACGCTCAACTAGAGGAGGCCCCTATCGAAGTGGCACCTCCCATCACCTCCTCGACTGCTCCAGGAGAGGGTCCTTCCCAACCTCCAGCAACTGATAAACAGAAGCATAAAGAGGCTCGCTTCGACAGTCCTCTACGAATAGATAATGCTTCGGGGTTAACCAAACCCCACAACTTCGACATACTGGCACAACATGCCAGTACCCCAGCTCGGCTGTCCCTGTTTGAACTCCTCCATCTATCTAAAGACACTCGGGAGGCTCTCTACGAAGCCCTGAAGGATGATGAGTCTTTTATCAGTCAGGTCAAGTAGCCTGAAGACGATCCAACAACATGTCCACACTGCCATAGTATGGGAGAAGTCATCATGTGAGACTCGTCTCACAGTATCGGTATTTATATACGGATACGTATTTTGTATTATATTTCGTATTTTTTGATTTTTGGAACGCTTTAAAATTTTTACAAATTATAGATTTTCTTTTTGGCCGGTATACCGACGGTGTACCGGAGTATATCGACGTCATACCGCCTGGATAGATTTTCCATATTTTAGATATTTTCGATTTCAGATATTTTTGTGAATAGTATTTCCGATATTTTTATGAATAGTATTTTAGATATTTTGATGAATAGTATTTAGATATTTTTGTGAATAGTATAGATGCATTCTATTATCCAATGGACAATTGGTTTTCTTTCAATGGCTAGGATTGATCTAGATTTTGACATGGATCACGATCCAACGGTCACGATTAATTAACCCTTTCTATAAATATCCTATGAGTTTCTCTCTCCTCTCTTTTCTTTCCTTCTCCATTTCTTTTTCACTCTCTTCCCTCTTCCGCAAGCTTAGGAAGGCTTGGCCTTGAGGCCTAGAGTGTGGTTTCGTGCCCCTCTTGGTGGTGGAGTAGAAGATTAGGCTTGGAACTTAACCCTAGGCAAGTACATCTTGCTCAAAAGTGACATGACCATACTAAAATTTTATTTTTCAAAGAAATTAAAGTTTTAATGTTCTATAATATGCTCCTCTAAATTGTTAACATGTTTAATGTATAGCACTTTTGGTTTTGATCGACAATATTGCATAGATCTGAGTTTCTAGATATAATTTTCGAGTATTTTGAGGTATTGATCTATCAAATGTTTTAATTTGTGAAAATTAATACTTCAATGTTGTAGGAAATTTAATTCTATTCAATTTTGACTTTAAAAGTCCGAATTTCGATTTAAAATGAAGTTTTTATGGCCGAAACAAGTTTTAGCAAAAATCTGAATTTTGTTGCTGTTTGGAAAAACGGTATCCCGACGGTATGCCGGTGAATACCGACGGTATGCTGATTTTTGTACCAGAAACTTTCTGTATTTAGGCCGGAATACCGCCGGTATGTCGCAGAATACCGCAGTTATGCCGTTTTAGGCTATTTTTGTCCCTTTTGTCCTTTTTGACCGTTTTTGATATTTTTTCGATTGTAATGGACTCTTACCAAGATTAGATGACCTTGTATAGTTAGAGAATGATTGTACACCCTATATACACTTGACACTAATATATTTTCATGAATTGTTTTAGGTCATGTACTTATCTTTATAAATTTCTTCCCACACGCCATGATATGTTTTCCTATTGATTTCTTCTTACATGCCATGACATGTATTGCCATGTCTTTTTCGATTTTATGTCAAGTACATTTATTGTCTAGCTATACATTGATTGATAGTAGCATGTCATGGCGTACTCATGATTTTCGTACATGTCCAGATTCTTGATAGTGGCTCGTAGTAGCGCACTCATGACTTAATTTTCTCATTAATTTTTGACCCGAGATATGAGTACATGTTCTTTCTTGATACCGTGGATATAGCTTATTGAATGTTAATCTATTGTATCTTGGCACTTGACAATCGAGTGTGAGTATTGTTTCGTGTATTACGTGATGTTAGTACGGGGATGTTCGTAATTGATAACTTACGAATTACTCGTACATAACACACGTCATCTTAGAAATTCTTGAGTTTCCATGACTTGAGAACTTGACATGAATATGATAAGAAAAATGACTAGTAAATTCAAGTAGATCATTGTAGGAGGAAATTTGCACTACCATCCCCGAGCTCCAAGGGCCCCATGAGGCATGGCTCAACCCTGCTAGGCAAGGGCTCCATGACCTACCAAGTTTGCATGTATTGATAAATGATCGAGTCACATGTTGTGTCGGGTTGTGGCACAGTCAGTTATATATGTTATATAATATGATCGAGCCACATGTCGTACCGGGTTGCGGCACAGTCAGTTATATGTTTTCTTTTACAAGTATATGATATGGTTGTTCATGTTACAAGTCAAGACACATTTCATCTGCCAACAGTCTTGTTGGGCAATAGATGTACTACTCGTACCCCTGGACATTCGGGTATCTGCAGTCAGGTAGTTGCGAAAATCCTCAACTTGCATATTAGTAATTAGGATTGTGATAACCCTAGCTAGTTAATGATAGCAAGCCGTAGGTTGGCCGTGCACTTTTGGTTGTGCGTTACTTTATATGCTTTTATATCGTTGAGTGGCCAGAGACTAAGTTCTGCTAGGGAAAAGATCTGCAACCCTGGTCCTTGTTTGGTTTAAGGGTTGTGGCTCCGATTTCTAGTAGTTTCTAAGTCCCTTGTTGCTCATTGGCTTATTGTTCTCTATTGCTATATGGTTCAGTATTTCCATTCAGTCATTTATATTCTCGAGATACGTGCATTGGTACCGCACTAGTCTCGACCCATATTTATTTATTTATGTCATTATGTTGTTGTGCACTACCAAAATACATGGATTTACCGACGGCCTTATCCGTCGGTATTCCGTCGCCAAAAATAAATATCGACGGATTACCGACGGATAATTTGGTAAAACAGCCGTCGGGAATAACCTCGTCGCTAAAACATATCCGTCGCTACTCCGTCGCTCAGCGACGACTTAGCGACGGAATACCGCCGGCTCATTTAAATATATATAGCGACGGATTACCGACTAGCTTTCGTCAAAACATGTATCAGGATATAGGTTTAGCGACGGAATACTCCGTCGCTAAAGAGTCGGCAAAATCGTATCAGTGATTTTCTGATACGCAATATCCGTCGCTAATCCGTCGTAGATTTGTCGGTAAAAGCGTATTAGCGACAAAACATCCGTCGCTAACAGCAAAATTTATGGACATCAAACAGAACTAGGTCGACGGACATTCCGTCGCTAAACCGTCGCTCAATGTAAAATCCTACAGATAGCGACGGATATTACGTCGCCAATCCGTCGCTTTATTGAAATGCTCCAGGTAGCGACGGTTTTTTCCGTCGCCACTTCGTCGCTAAACTCAGTTTTTCCAGATAGCGACGGACTATCCGTCGCTTAGTAGTCGCCAGTCCGTCGCTAACTTCTAATTTTTGAAAAAAAATACTGCAAACAGACTCTTTCCTGTTTGTACAACACATCCAACACAATATCAAACATGCAAAATATCCATATACAACACCATATATCCATATCCAACACGAATATCCAACGTATCCAATATCCAACACCATATATCCATATACAAAATATCCATATCCGACACCAATATCCAACGTATCCAATATCCAACAAAATATTACCAACACAATATATCCAATATCCAACATTAAATTATCTAAACATAAAAAAATATCCGAACATACAATGTATCCAAATGTCTACAAAAATTTCGGCAGTACCTCCTTTGTATATCAAATCATCGCTTATAACCCAGCGTAGGTATATATCCAAAAATCACATAGACGAAATATGCACATACGAATTTAATGCACACCAATTATCCAAGAAAAGACATCAATTATACTGAAGAGTAACCTAATATCCGTCGTTATACTGAAAATTTATCTTCAAGTGTGAGAACGGATGGCTCAGAATACACAACCCAAAATTCATTCTAGCATACATTAGTGTGAATCATCTATGTTCTGTACATATGGTGTAGTATATGATCTTATCGTATATAGTATTTGAAGAACGTAACAGAATCAAGATGAACTCACATAATGTAATACTAAGACACCATCTACTACTATATAAGATATAGTGATAGGTTGTCGTATCATCATTGCCGAGGGATGAGGGTCGGAGGACAGTCAACTTATCTACGGCTACATAGTTTCTGCCTCGCCAGTCGAATGGCTGCAGGGACTATATATGTCCTGATCATCATGTCGTACCGTAGATTAATGCAAATGGAGCTGGAAACAAAATACAGAAACCAAAAAACAAAATACAAAATCCAATCCCTGGGTTCGCCGAAAATACAAAACACAGAATCCAATCCCTGTATTTTAAGTGTGAGAACGGATGGCTCAGAAGACAACCAAACCGGAAAGGATACTCCAAGAGATACATCTGAGTAGGACGTATACTCTGAGAGATCACCCTTACAGAAATGATATCAGTAGTGGTATCGAATGTTGGAGAAGATATTATCACAGTTTACGTCCTCTCCTCCACGATGGCTCTAGACCCATCTGCTCGTCCCTGCTTCCATTCTTCTTGTTTGACTCTCTCAGCCACACATGATATCCAGCTCAAGTGTAGAGTAGGCGGAAAAGAAGGGGACAGGAATAGGAGGGGGAAGCAGCACACCGGCAGCATGACCCGGAGGAAGTACAGAGGTTTTCTTCAACATACGTAGGAGAACTATAAGGATATATGTAAACACAACATATCACCTTGTCAAAGACCCTAAATGTGACAACCATGTTACCGCGGTGTCGGAAGACTAACATGTCATAATTTTATAAGCCGTATGTTTTGACATAATCCTCCCAACCGGATTTCAGTTCTATGTAATAATGCGAGATTACGACACAGGAGGAAAGAGTTGGGATGAATATGTCAAAACACACGGCTTAGAAAATTATGACATGTTAGTCTTCCGATACCGCGGTAACATGGTTGTCACATTAAGGGTCTTTGACAAGATGACATATTGTAAAAAGATATATCCTTATAGTTCTCCTACGTATGTTGAAGAAAACCTCTGTACTTCCTCCGAGTCATGCCGCCGGTGTGCTGCTTCCCCCTCCTATTCATGTCCCCTTCTTTTCTGCCTACTCTACACTTGAGCTGGATATCATGTGTGGCTGAGAGAGTCAAATAAGAAGAATGGAAGCAGGGACGAGCAGATGGGTCTAGAGCCATCGTGGAGGAGAGGACGTATACTGTGATAATATCTTCTCCAACATTCGATACCACTACTGATATCATTTCTGTAAGGGTGATCTCTCAGAGTATACGTCCTACTCAGATGTATCTCTTGGAGTATCCTCTCCGGTTTGGTTGTCTTCTGAGCCATCCGTTCTCACACTTAAAATACAGGGATTGGATTCTGTGTTTTGTATTTTCGGCGAACCCAGGGATTGGATTCTGTATCTCTTGGAGACACAGAATCCAATCCCTGGGTTCGCCGAAAATACGAAACACAGAATCCAATCCCTGTATTTTAAGTGTGAGAACGGATGGCTCAGAAGACAACCCAACCGGAGAAAGTACAGAGGTTTTCTTCAACATACGTAGGAGAACTATAAGGACGTGCTGGATTAGTATAGACTATTTCGAATTAGTATCGTGGAAGGTTTAGTAACAATTGTACTTGAATTTCAATTTGGATGTAAAAATCTGTATCGTAAGCCAAACTAAACATAATCAGTTCTATTTCACATGCTTAATTGTCAAGTATGGGAACGAATAGCTCAGAACACAACCCAAAATTCATTCTACATGAACTCACATAATGTTTACAGTCTTGGTCTCAACTGTCTTCGATTCTATGATCCCATGTCTTAGGTTAAATAAATCACTAACCTCATCACGGTGGGTCTTGGTGTAGCACTCAAATGTGGGGCACCCGTAAATTCGTCGAGTTTTTAAATCATCAACATTGAGTTTTAAACCCTCACGTAGCCTTTCTGCTTCACTTCTAGGGTCGAGCAGCATCTTCTTGCAAGCTTCGGTCTCCAGATACTTAGTGTCAAGATTCTGGACGCTTTCGTAGAGCATGTCAACGCATCCTAGCGCCAATTTACTCGACAGGAAATTGACGCTAGGATGCGTTGACATGCTCTACGAAAGCGTCCAGAATCTTGATACTAAGTATCTGGAGACCGAAGCTTGCAAGAAGATGCTGCTCGACCCTAGAAGTGAAGCAGAAAGGCTACGTGAGGGTTTAAAACTCAAAGTCGATGATTTAAAACCTCGATGAATTTACGGATGCCCCACATTTGAGTGCTACACCAAGGCTCACCGTCTGTATAGTTCGGTTATTGGCGCTCGATGTCCCTGTGGTAAGGCAATGGATGAGGATATTGCGTGGGAGGGGGTTGCAGATGGAGGCAACAAGGATGGCGTGTTTGTGAAAGGAGGAAAAGGATACATAATCACAGACGATTTGCATGTAAGGCCATTCTATTCTATGGAGTCTGCGTTGTCTATTTTTCGAAAGCATGGGATCATAGAATCGAAGACAGTTGAGACCAAGACTGTAAACATTGGCCGCGATGAGGTTAGTGATTTATGTAACAAAATGTAGTAATCTTGTAATTTAAAGTTGGAAGAACATGCAAGTAGCCTTATATATAGTTGCTGCCTCCCCAGTCGAATGACTTAATTGCCAAGTATCGGAACGAATGGCTCAGAACACAACCAAAGATTCATTCTAGCATACATTAGTGAGTTCATCTTGATTCTGTTACGTCCTTCAGATACTATATACGATAAGAACATAGATGATTCACACTAATGTATGCTAGAATAAATCTTGGCTTGTGTTCTGAGCCATCCGTTCTGATCAAGCATCTTCCTTTTCCTCTCCTCCACCATGGCTCTGAACCAATCTGCTCCTCCCTACTTCCCTTCTTCTTATTTAACTCTCTCAGCCACATATGACATCCAGCTCAAGTGTAGAGTCGGGGGAGAAGAAGTGGGCAGGAAGATGAGGGGGAAGCAGCACAGCCGACGGCATGACCCGGAGGAAGTACATAGGTTTTCTTCAACAGCCGTAGGAGGACTATTTCTCCTACGGCTGTTGAAGAAAACCTCTGTACTTCCTTCGGGTCATGCTGCAGGCTGTGCTGCTTCCCTCTCATCTTCCTGCCCACTTCTTCTCCCCCGACTCTACACTTGAGTTGAATGTCATATGTGGCTGAGAGAGTCAAATAAGAAGAAGGGAAGTAGGGAGGAGCAGATTGGTTCAGAGCCATGGTGGAGGAGAGGAGAAGGAAGATGCTTGATCAGAACGGATGGCTCAGAACACAAGTCAAGATTCATTCTAGCATACATTAGTGTGAATAATCTATGTTCTTATCATATATAGTATCTGAAGGACGTAACAGAATCAAGATGAACTCACTATTGTAATACTAAGACATCATCTACTACTATATAAGATATAGTGATAGGTTGTCGTATCATCATTGCCGAGGGATGAGGGTCGGAGGACAGGCAACTTTATCTACGGCTACATAGTTTCTGCCTCGCCAGTCGAATGGCTGCAGGGACTAATGCAAATGGAGCTGAAAAAATATACATAAACCAAACCAATATATAATGCGTGGCTGAGAGAGTCAAATAAGAAGAATGGAAGCAGGGACGAGCAGATGGGTCTAGAGCCATCGTGGAGGAGAGGACGTATACTGTGATAATATCTTCTCCAACATTCGATCCCACTACTGATATCATTTCTGTAAGGGTGATCTCTCAGAGTATACGTCCCTCCCAGATGGATCTCTCGGAGTATCCTCTCCGGTTGGTTGTCGTATCATCATTGTCGAGGGATGAGGGTCGGAGGACAGTCCACTTTATCTACGGATACATAGTTTCTGCCTCGCCAGTCGAATGGCTGCAGGAACTATGTTACCGCGGTGTCGTAGTCCAATATAATCCAGAGATTGACACAGTTCTAATTCATATATGTTGTCCAATACAAATAGTCTAAAACAAAAACAACCCAATAAAAATAGTCCAATACAAATAAGTACTAATAGCTAATGCTTGCCACGCTGCTCACGCAAACGCTCAGTGATACTTTCACGCAACCACCTCTGAAAAGCGAGATTTTTGGTGCGAGGAGAGGCGTTGTCCCTTGCCAGGACTGCATCAAAAGCACTCTCGGCATTACTAGCTACCGGTGCTGGATGACTAGAACTCCCGGTCTCACTAGCAACCGGTGCCACTTCCTCCTCAACTGTAGGAGGAGCCACCTCAGCATTCACTGTTTTCTTCAAACGACGTGCTACTCCTCGGGTCATGGGTGCCATCTGGTAAGTATATGTAACAGAATGTAAAAGAATGTAACAGCTCAAATTCAAAAACCAAAATCCCCATGCCAACATGAATCATAACATATAACTTAAACCCAGACATGACATAGGATTAAACCTAATGATTTAATCATCCTTAAATCAGTAAACACAAACAATGTACTAATTCTCAGTTTGTGTGTCCGTGTGTCTGTGTGTCCGTGTGTCCGTGTGTGTGTGTGTCTGTGTGTCCGTGTGTCCGTGTGTGTGTGTGTGTGTCCGTGTGTGTGTGTGTCCGTGTGTGTGTGTTTGTCCGTGTGTGTGTGTGTCTGTGGGAGAGGAGGAGGCAGCTGCCCGCCCCCTCCCACCGCCCCCTCCACACCCCCCGCCCCCTCCCACCGCCGCCCCTCCACACCCTCCGCCACCCGCGGCCAGCCCCCCTCCACACATACCCCCCCCCGCACCCCGCGGCCAGCCCCCGCCCCCATCGTACCCCCCCCAACGCTGCCCGCCCCCTCGATCCCACCGCCCCCTCCACACCCCCCGCCTCCCGCGTACGGCCAGCCCCCCTCCGCAACCCCCCGCACCCCGCGGCCAGCCCCCGCGCGCCCCCATCCCTCCAACGCTTCCCGCCCCCTCCTACCGCCCCCTCCACACCCTCCGCCACCGCCGCCACCGCCGTCCCCCGCAGTCGACGCCGCCCCCACAGCCCCCGACGCCCCCGGCCCGCTGCACCCACGACCACCGCGCGCGCGCGCGCGAGAGAGAGAGAGCGAGAAAGAGAGAGAGAGAGAGAGAGAGAGAGGGGGGGGGAGGGAGAGGGGAATACCTTTGGGAGAGAGAGAGGAGAGGGGGTCGCCGATCACCGTCGCGGGAGAGAGAGGAGAGGGGGTCGCCGATCGATCACCGCAGGAGAGAGAGAGAGAGAGAGAGGAGAGAGAGTGAAATTTGGGGGGAATGAAAAAGTTCTCCCCGTCGTTTCAACTTAAGTCTGGAACGTAAATTTAGCGACGAAGTAGCGACGGATTATTCCGTCGCTAATGCGTCAGTAAATCTCGCACGAGTAGCGACGGATTATTCCGTCGCTAAGTCGTCAGTAAATCTCGCGCCAATATTTTAGGCTTTTGTCGCCAAAATGTCCGACGTTCTAGCGACGGATATAAAACCGTCGCTACATGGCCGACTACCTATCGACGGCATAGCGACGGATATGGACATAAAAAAATAAAAAAAATTGTCCACTGCTTTCCATCGGTATTCCGTCACAAATCCGTCGGGGATCCGACGGTGATAGCGACGGAAAATGTCCGTCGCTAAATGGCCGTCGCTAAAGTACTGTAATTTGGTAGTGGTGTTGTTGTTGGTCTTTGTCGTTCACCTCGAGCCTTCCTTGTGGTACTTGCTATTTGGGGTCTGACCCCACTGGTTTTGTATAGCCAGGTTCCTTAGTTGACCACGAGGATCTACCGTCTTCTCCTCCAGATGGTTCGCACTCAGAGGATCGACATGGATTAGCGAGTGGGTTACCTTTATTTCCCACTTTATCTTGTACTTTCATTTTGTGGTGTATTAGCCAAGGACATATGTTAGTCCTTGTTTCTGGATTTTGTTCCCTCCGTCTTAGTACGGCGTGGATGTTTATTCTGGACAGCTGCTAGTTGTACATTTACTTACCTTTTGTATAGTCAGTTGATATATCTTTTATTATGTCAGCTCTCATGATTATGTATGTACTTATGTTTGGAACGCCTTACCCATCTCATATATGATTTACACTTTATTGCTTCTTATTTTGATTAGATTGAGATTGGATTTGTTCGACCTTAGGAGTCATCAGTGGCATGCTAGAGTCCACCCACTTGTCTTCTAGACAGCTTTGACCGTATCTCGGGGTATTGGCGTACTCTGATATACGTAGCTGGCTTTGTCTCGCCCCCGATCTCCAGTATTCTGGTTCTGGAGTGTGACAGGGTTTTTTGGTGGCCCATGCAGGTCTGTCTTCAGACTTGTGAGGGATTCATCTGGTTAGAATCTCAATCCTATATTTGTCTGTCTTCGTTTGATCTTTTCTTACTATTTGTATTTCTCGCTTTCCTTGAACTGTAATCTTGCTTGGCATATCCTTGCTCTATTCATGTCTATTATTAATATCATGTGTCCTTATCCTTCAGGGACACCCCAACCTTCTTATCTATTTCTTTCGAGAATTTTATTGCTCCGTCTTTTTCCTTGGTTCAGGCAGTATATCGACATCAGATCCCGCCTCCACAGAGTCAGGTACCAGTACCATCTCAGCATCTGGTGGCAGCTCAGTTCACTTTACTCTAGTTAGTTTAGCCAGCAAAGTCAGCCCGATCTCATGTTCAGCATCTCCTTCCGACGCGGTCTCAACAGATTTAATGTCAGCATCCGGCACAGTATTGCCCAGGTCCAGTAAGTCAGATAAAATCAGTAGCAGGTAAGAGCAGTAGTCCCGATACATAGACAAAGAGAGTTTGTTATCATTGAGCAGATGTTGGCTGAGGGCAGTCAGATTGTTAGTAAGCTTCTGAGGTATTCCTTAAGTCATTTTTATTCTTGGGTTCCGTTGACGGCCTTGTATTCTACTTATACCGGAATGCGATGGTCGACTTGACATATTCGTCGAGTGAACGTGAGTTTCTCGTACCACTCATCTGCCTTCGTATCTCGTGATACACGATATCTATCATATATTCCGACTACGTAGGTGCGTCCTGGATTAGAGTCATGTCTTTGACTGAGTTGGTGGTACCGACTTACTTTGAAACTTGACCCTTATCCACTTTGTGAGTCACATAGGCAAGCGTGGACGAATCCCTACTCACTGACTCAGGGGTATATTATTCCATATGCCTCCTTTTCTTGTAATATATATGTATGTATTTATTATTTTCAGTATTTATTAAATTCTGTATCTTAAATATCACATGTACACGGGATATTTTCTTTCGATGTGTTATGATTTTACATTGTTTTAGCATGTGTCTTTTTGCTCGACTGGCTTTAGAAAATTCCGAGGACAGAATTTTTCTAAGTTGTGGAGAGTTGGGAGACTCATCTCACAGTATCGGTATTTATATACGGATATATATTTTGTATTATATTTCGTATTTTCTCGGTTTTCGGAACGTATTAAAATTTTCCCAAATTATAGATTTTCACCTTGGCCAGCATAGCGACGGTGTACCGGAGTATACCGACGGCATACCGCCCGGACAGATTTTCTATATTTTAGATATTTTCGATTTCAGATATTTTCGTAAATAGTATTTTCGATATTTTCATGAATAGTGTTTTGGATATTTTGATGAATAGTATTTAGATATTTTCGTGAATAGTGTAGATGCATTCTATTATCCAATGGACAATTAGTTTTCTTTTAATGGCTAGGATTGATCTAGATTTTGACATGGATCACGATCCAACGGTCACGATTAATTAACCCTTTCTATATATATCCTATGAGTTTCTCTCTCCTCTCTTTTCTTTCCTTCTCCATTTTCTCTTCACTCTCTTCCCTCTTCCTCAAGCTTAGGAAGGCTTGGCCTTGAGGTCTAGAGTGTGGTTTCGTGCCCCTCTCGGTGGTGGAGTAGAAGATTAGGCTTGGAACTTAACCCTAGGTAAGTACATCTTGCTCAAAAATGACATGACCATGCTAAAATTTTATTTTCCATAGAAATTAAAGTTTTAATGTTCTATAATATGCTCCTTTAAATTGTTAACATGTTTAATGTTTAACACTTTTGGTTTTGATCGACAATATTGCATAGATCTGAGTTTTTAGATATAATTTTTGAGTATTTTGAGGTATTGACCTATCAAATTTTTTAATTTGTGAAAACAAATACTTCCATGTTGTAGAAAATTTAATTCTATTCAATTTTGACTTTTGAAAGTCCGAATTTCGATTTAAAATAAAGTTTTTTGGCCGAAATAAGTTTTAGCGAAAATCTGAATTTTGTTGCTGTTTGGAAAAACGGTATACCAACTGTATGCCGGTGTATACCGATGGTATGCCAATTTTTCCAGCAGAAACTTTCTGTCTTTAGGCCGAAATACCGCCGGTATGCCGCAGTATACCGCCGGTATGCCATTTTAGGCTGTTTTTGTCCGCTTTTGCCCCTTTTTGACCGTTTTTGATATTTTCTCGATTGTAATGGACTCTTACCATGATTAGATGACCTTGTATAGTTAGAGAATGATTGTACACCCTATATACACTTGACACTAATATATTTTCATGAATTATTTTATGCCATGTACTTATATTTATTAATTTCTTCCCACAAGCCATGATATGTTTTCCTATTGATTTCTTCTTACATGCCATGACATGTATTACCGTGTCTTTTCCGATTTTATGTCAAGTACATTTATTGTCTAGCTATACATTGATTGATAGCAGCCTGTCATGGCATACTCATAATTTTACATGTCCAGATTCTTGATAGTGGCTCGTAGTAGCACACTCATGACTTGATTTTCTTATTAATTTTTGACCCGAGATATGAGTACATGTTCTTTCTTGACACCGTGGATATAGCTTGTTGAATGTTAATCTATTGCATCTTAGCACTGGACAATCGAGTGTGAGTATTGTTCCGCGTATCACGTGATGTTAGTACGGGGATGTTCGTAAGTGATAACTTACGAATTACTAGTACATAACACACGTCATCTTAGGAATTCTTGAGTGTCCATGACTTGAAAACTTGACATGAATATGATAAGGTAAATGACTAGTAAATTCAAGTAGATCATTCTAGGAGGAAATTCGCACTACCAACCCCGAGTTCCAAGGGCCCCATGAGGCATGGCTCAACCCTGCTAGGCAAGGTCTCCATGACCTACCAAGTTTGTGCGTATTGATTAACGATCGAGTCACATGTCGTGCCGGGTTGCGCCACAGTCAGTTATATATGTTATATGATATGATCGAGTCATATGTCGTACCGGGTTGCGGCACAGTCAGTTATATGTTTTCTTTTACAAGTATATGATATGGTTGTTCATGTTACAAGTCAAGACACGTTTTATCTGCCAGTAGTCTTGTTAGGCAATAGATGTACTACTCGTACCCTTGGACATCCGGGTATCTGCAGTCAGGTAGTTTCAAAAATCCTCAACTTGCATATTAGTAATTAGGATTGTGATAACCCTAGCTAGTTACTGATAGCAAGCCGTAGGTAATGATTGGCCGTGCACTTTTGGTTGTACGTTACTTTATATGCTCTTATATCGTTGAGTGGCCAGAGACTAAGTTCTGCTAGGGAAAAGATCTGCAACCCTGGTCCTTGTTTGGTTTAAGGGTTGTGGCTCCGATTTCTAGTAGTTCCAAAGTCCCTTATTGCTCATTGGCTTATTGTTCTCTATTGCTATATGGTTCAGAATTTTCATTCAGTCATTTATATTCTCGAGATACGTACATTGGTACCACACTAGTCTCGACCCATATTTATTTATTTATATCATTATGTTGTTGTGTTGTTGTTGGGCATGGTACTTGCTATTTGGGGTTTGACCCCACTGGTTTTGCATAGCCAGGTTCCATAGTTGATCACGAGGATCTACCGTCTTCTCCTCCAGATGGTTCGCACTCAGAGGAACGACATGGATTAGCAAGTGGGTTACCTTTATTTCCTACTTTATCTTGTACTTTCATTTTGTGGTGTATTAGCCAAGGACATATGTTAGTCCTTATTTCTGGGTTTTGTTCCCTCCGTCTTAGTACGACATGGATGTATATTCTGGACAGCTGCTAGTTGTACATTTATGTACCTTTTGTATAGTCAGTTGATATATCTTTTTTTATGTCAGCTCTCATGATTATGTATGTACTTGTGTTTGGGGCGCCTTACCCATCTCATATATGATTTACCCATCTCAGATTGTTAGTAAGCTTCTGAGGTGTTCCTTCAGTCATTCTTATTCTTGGGTTCCGTTGACGGTCTTGTATTCCATTCATACCTGGAATACGATGGTCGACTTGACATATTCGGCGAGTGAATGCGAGTTTCTCGTATCACTCATCTGCCTTCGTATCTCGTGATACACGATATCTATCATGTATTCCGACTACGTAGGTGCGTCCTGGATTAGAGTCATGTCTTTGACTGAGTTGTTGGTACCGACTTACTTCGAAACTTGACCCTTATCCACTTTGTGAGTCACATAGGCAAGCGAGGACGAATCCCTACTCACTGACTCAGGGGTATATTATTCCATATGCCTCATTTTCTTGTAATATATATGTATGTATTTATTATTTTCTGCATTTATTAAATTCTGTATCTTAAATATCACATGTACACAGGATATTTTCTTTCGATGTGTTATGATTTTACATTGTTTTAGGATGTATCTTTTTGCTCGACCGGATTTAGAAAATTCCGAGGACGGAATTTTTCTAAGTTGTGGAGAGTTGGGAGACTCATCTCACAGTATCGGTATTTATATACGGATACATATTTTGTATTATATTTTGTATTTTTTTGGTTTTCGGAGCGCTTTAAAATTTTCCCAAATTATAGATTTTCTCCTTGGCCAGCATACCGATGGTGTACCGGAGTATACCGACGGCATACCGTCCGGACATATTTTTCACATTTTAGATATTTTCGATTTCAGATATTTTCGTGAATAGTGTTTTCGATATTTCATGAATAGTGTTTTGGATATTTTGATAAATAGTATTTAGATATTTTCGTGAATAGTGTAGATGCATTCTATTATCCAATGGACAATTGGTTTTCTTTCAATGGCTAGGATTGATCTAGATTTTGACATGGATCACGATCCAACGGTCACGATTAATTAACCCTTTCTATATATATCCTATGAGTTTCTCTCTCCTCTCTTTTTTTTCCTTCTCCATTTCTTTTTCACTCTCTTCCCTCTTCCTCAAGCTTAGGAAGGCTTGGCCTTGAGGCCTAGAGTGTGGTTTCGTGCCCCTCTTGGTGGTGGAGTAGAAGATTAGGCGTAGAACTTAACCCTAGGCTAGTACATCTTGCTCAAAAGTGACATGACCATACTAAAATTTTGTTTTCCATAGAAATTAAAGTTTTAATGTTCTATAATATGCTCCTCTTAATTGTTAACATGCTTAATGTATAGCACTTTTGGTTTTGATCGACAATATTGCATAGATCTGAGTTTCTAGATATAATTTTTGAGTATTTTGAGGTATTGATGTATCAAATGTTTTAATTTGTGAAAACTAATACTTCCATGTTGTAGGAAATTCAATTCTATTCAATTTTGACTTTTGAAAGTCCGAATTTCGATTTAAAATGATGTTTTTATGGCCGAAACAAGTTTTAGCGAAAATGTGAATTTTGTTGCTGTTTGAAAAAATGGTATACCGACGGTATGCCGATGTATACCGACGGTATGCCGATTTTTGCACCAGAAACTTTCTGTCTATAGGACGAAATACCGCCGGTATGCCACAGTATACCGCCGATATGCCATTTTATGCCGTTTTAGGCTGTTTTTGTCCGTTTTTTTGCCCGTTTTTGATCATTTTTGATATCTTCTCGATTGTAATGGACTCTTACCATGATTAGATGACCTTGTATAGTTAGAGAATAATTGTACACCCTATATACACTTGACACTAATATATTTTTATGAATTGTTTTATGTCATGTACTTATCTTTATTAATTTCTTCCCACACGCCATGATATGTTTTCCTATTGATTTCTTCTTACATGCCATGACATGTATTGTCGTGTCTTTTTCGATTTTATGTCAAGTACATTTATTGTCTAGCTATACATTGATTGATAGTAGCCTGTCATGGCGTACTCATGATTTTTGTACATGTCCAAATTCTTGATAGTGGCTCGTAGTAGCGCACCCATGACTTGATTTTCTCATTGATTTTTGACCCGAGATATGAGTACATGTTCTTTCTTGACACCATGGATATAGCTTGTTGAATGTTAATCTATTGCATCTTGGCACTGGACAATCGAGTGTGAGTATTGTTCCGTATATCACGTGATGTTAGTACGGGGATATTCGTAAGTGATAACTTATGAATTACTCGTCATAACACACGTCATCTTAGGAATTCTTGAGTGTCCATGACTTAAAAACTAGACATGAATATGATAAGGTAAATGACTAGTAAATTCAAGTAGATCATTGTAGGAGGAAATTCGTACTACTAATCCCGAGCTCCAAGGGCCCCATGAGGCATGGCTCAACCCTGCTAGGCAAGGGCTCCATGACCTACCATGTTTGCGCGTATTGATACACGATCGAGTCACATGTCGTGCCGGGTTACGGCACAGTCAGTTATATATGTTATATGATATGATCGATTCACATGTCGTGCCGGGTTGCGGCACAGTCAGTTATATGTTTTCTTTTACAAGTATATGATATGGTTGTTCATGTTACAAGTCAAGACACGTTTCATCTGCCAGCAGTCTTGTTGGGCAATAGATGTACTACTCGTACCCCTGGACATCCGGGTATCTGCAGTCAGGTAGTTGCGAAAGTCCTCAACTTACATATTAGTAATTAGGATTGTGATAACCCTAGCTTGTTAATGATAGCAAGCCGTAGGTAATGATTGGCCGTGCACTTTTGGTTGTGCGTTACTTAATATGCTCTTATATCGTTGAGTGGCCAGAGACTAAGTTCTGCTAGGAAAAAGATCTGCAACCCTGGTCCTTATTTGGTTTAAGGGTTGTGGCTCCAATTTTTAGTAGTTCCTAAGTCCCTTGTTACTCATTGGCTTATTGTTCTCTATTGTTATATGGTTCACTATTTCCATTTAGTCATTTATATTCTCGAGATACGTGCATTGGTACCGCACTAGTCTCGACCCATATTTATTTATTTATGTCATTATGTTGTTGTGTTGTTGTTGGGCTTTGTCATTCACCTCGAGCCTTCCTTGTGGTACTTGCTATTTGGGGTCTGACCCTACTGGTTTTGCATGGCCAGGTTCCATAGTTGATCACGAGGATCTACCGTCTTCTCCTCGAGATGGTTCGCACTCAGAGGACCGACATGGATTAGCGTGTGGGTTACCATTATTTCCCATTTTATTTTGTACTTTCATTTTGTGGTGTATTAGCCAAGGACATATATTAGTCCTTGTTTCTGGGTTTTGTTCCCTCCGTCTTAGTATGGCATGGATGTATATTCTGGACAGCTGCTAGTTGTACATTTACGTACCTTTTGTATAGTCAGTTAATATATCTTTTATTATGTCAGCTCTCATGATTATGTATGTACTTGTGTTTGGGATGCCTTACCCATCTCATGTATGATTTACTCTTTATTGCTTCTTATTTTGATTGGATTGAGATAGGATTTGTTCGACCTTAGGAGTCGTCAGTGGCATGATAGATTCCACCCACTTGTCTTCTAGACAGCTTTGACCGTATCTCGGGGTATTGGCGTACTCTGATATACGTAGCTGGCTTTGTTTTGCCCCCGATCTCCAGTATTCTGGTTCTGGAGCATGACACATCCTTAATATCATATTTACTCAATAGGACATGATGCTCAAAAACTACAGGCACAACAGACCGATGTATTACACAGGACATGTCGATGCCATCAAGGTGGATTGAATGCAGATCGACCCTGGGTATTCTCTCAGCATCATCCCCAAAACTCTGCTCTAGATACTGGGGATCCTGATGCATCGTCTGACGGAGTTCCATACTGCAATTAGTGGCTTCAATGCCAGCAAAAGTGAGCCGCTGGGGAAGATTCGGCTGAAAAGTCATATCAGTGATCTCCAGACCGAGGTGACTTGTTATGTTGTGGATACAGACATCAACTACAATATTCTGCTATGGTGCCCATGGCTATACGAGTACATGGTGGTATCATCCACTCTCCATCAATGTATGAAGTACATATCTACCAACGACGTCGTCCGAACGGAGTCCGCTGATGTCGATCCCTTCAGAGGGATTGTAGCCTTCTTCACTGACTCGGACCTATACAAGTCAATTCATCTCGAAGATGAAGCCAATGACGCCGATGATGAAGCTGAAGACGAAGCCGACTTGGAGGCGGATATGATAATCAATGCTCCCTTGAAAGTATGACTCAAGGGGAAGCCACTTCAAACATCGGCTCCTATGGTGGCTAAACTTCGCAGGAAGGCACCAGCTTCTCTAGGCGGAGCATCTACTGAAGTCCCCTTGAAGATACTACTTAAGGGGAAAACTCCTCAAGTGGTGGCTCCCCTCGTAGCCAAACTACGGGGAAAGACACCAATCGTCGGGACAATAACTGAGGCACCCCTCAAGGTACGGCTCAAAGGCAGACCTCCTCAGTCGTCGGCACCTCCCACCGCCAGGCCACATGAGAAGTCCCCAGCATCTTTCTCAGCACAGAACTAAGAGCTAGCACGGGTCAAGCTCCCGATAGACTCTCCTGAACTGCCCAAAGCTACTCCAGTGCTCACTGACGAAGAGCTGGAGGAGTACATATCAGCCAATGTTGATGCTCCATCCCTTGATGATGTAATCCCTCAGGACAAAATTTTATATCTTATCAATAAAAGGGTGTCTTTCAATGATTCTAGTCTTCCATACTAGAATGCAATGTATACTTTAGATAATGTCGTGCAGTCGTTGTAAACACAAATAACGACTGTAAATCTTGTAAATCGAGTCATCCTGTACCAAGGAGTCTGTTACATAGTCCCGCCTCGGAACCAGGACGAGAGGCCTATCATCCTCGACAAAGTCGAGCATCATCAAGACCTTCCACCAGTAGTGCCAGAACTTGACACCGACAGAATACAAATTTACCGGTACAATGATCGAGCCAAATATCTCATCCAAAAGATGGATTACAACCTGAAGAGCGGGCAGGGTCTAAACTATGGCAAAGGTCGACGTCTTTCCCCATGACTTCCTGCGTCAAAAGGAAAGTCGCAGGACTATTATCACCGTACTCGACGGGGGATAGGCTACGTCACGCCTCCGACAACACCGAAGAGTTCAGAAGCAGAGGATGTCACACATTCTCACTCGTATGAAGCTTCTACTTGGGACTTTGATGCTAGCATCGGCCCAATCTTTAGGAAAATGTTGTCAGCTAACATGACATCCGTACATCCTTCAGAAGATGAAGACGACGACCAGGCAGTAGAGTTCTTTGAAGAAGAACCCTGGGCTCAACACCTAGGTGCGTAATAGGAATCTCGCTTTGAACTACGGGACCCTTCTACTGAAGACGAAGTCCAGCAAATCAATCTCGGGGATAGATCTTTCTCCAAACCTATCTTTATCAGCAAGAGCTTGGCTGGAGAGGACCAAGAATCCTTAGTCCAGCTGGTCAAAGAATATATCGACGTCTTCGCCTGGAGCTACGTAGAAATGCCAGGCCTCGATCCATAAGTCGTGATGCACAAGCTTAATATCTTACTTGACGCTAAGCCTATTAAGCAGCAACAACGACGTTTTCGTCCTAACATCATGGACACTATCGATAAAGATGTGGATAAACTCCTGGGCAGCGGGTTTATTCGCGAAGAACAACACCCAGACTGGGTATCCAATGTTGTTCCCGTCACTAAAAAGAACGAAAAGATTTGGGTCTGTATCGACTTTCGGTTCCTCAACTCAGCTTGCCCGAAGGATGAGTTTCTGCTCCCGATCACTGACGTAATGATCGATAACACATGTGGTTTCGAGCGCATGTCCTTCATGGACGACTACTCAGGCTACAACCAAATCAAGATGTTGCCAGCGACGAAAGACACATGTCGTTCAGGACTTCGAATAGGGTTTACTGCTACACAGTAATGCCTTTTGGCTTGAAGAATGCAGGTGCCACATACCAACGAGTAATGAGCACCTTCTTCCGTCAGCATCTATGCAAAACAGTCGAGTGCTACATTGACGATATCACCGTCAAAAGTCGTCTCCGGGGTGATCACCTACAAGACCTGAAGGCAGTCTTCGACCTCATGCGGGCACATCAACTTAAGATGAACCCTGCTAAATCCTTCCTTGGGGTTTCTAGTAGAAAATTCTTGGGCTTCATTATGTAACACCCATATTCGGAATACGTATTTTATTAGGCGTATACGTATTTCGGACCTGTATTTTATTTTCTCGGATTTTGGCCTGTACTTGTAATTGACTTGACTTGCGGATTTTTGGATTTCTCGTAATTGGGTTTTACCTGGCTTAGTTTTATGTTGGGGAGAAGGTTGGTTTGGTTTGGTTTGGTTTATTTTGCATTGGAGCACCTTAGCTAACCTCCACCCTACACTCAACTTATCCTCCACCATTAAAATCCCCACCTAATACTCTCTCTCTTCATTACTTTTCTCCATTAATTTTTCTTCCTCTTCCTCTACACAACACCATCACCCATAGGCAAATGCACCTTGCCACCACATGAGAACCACATTTTATTTGTTCATTAGCAAGATTAGGCCATGATGATCAACATTAGTGCTTGACATTTTGTGATTTGGAGTCTCCATTGTTCTAGATCTAGGTTTAAACTATTTTTGGATTTACATGGTTTTGATGTATTTTGGTTGGATTTTTGTGGGTTTTGATGCTTCCATGTGGAAGAGAATTCAATTTTACTCAAGTTAGACACTTGGAAATCTAGATTTGGTTTTGATTTGACCATGATATGAAGATTTGAACTTTGGTGTTCTTGAAGAGTTCCTCTCGGCCTGGAGTAGCAGACTGCAGCCTGCGCTCTTTAGCGCAGTGCTGGACCGCGCATCCTCCTCTCGGCCTGCGCTCTTTAGCGCAGCGCCGACCGCGCAGCTTGCCCCATGGTGAACTGCGCTCAACCCCAGCGCGCAGGAACTCTTGTGCAGTCTGCTCATGCGCAGTTCACTCATGCGCAATCTGACTCATACGCCATCCATCCCCGCACAGTTCACTCATGCGCAATCTGACTCATGCGCCATCCATCCCCGCACACTTCACTCATGCGCAATCTGACTCATGCGCCATCCATCCCCGCACACTTCACTCATGCGCAATCTGACCCCTGCGCCAACCAACTCAGCACAAGCCGACTTCTGCGCAGCTCACTCCTGCGCAGTTAGCCCCTGGCGCACTTGACTCCTGCGCAACCCGACCCCAGGGACCCTTGCGCAATCTGTCCAATCATGGAGAATTTGTTTTATTTTTTTTAAAGCTTGGCTCTTCTATAGCCCTGTATATTGATATTTTATTAGATATTTTACGCTTATTTTATATCCTTACGCCTTTTGTCATGAACTTGATTTTACTTAATATGTTTGGAATGACTATTGTACATGGCATGGTATGACAAGGAACTAGCATAACACGACAGTGACCGGTAGTGGTGCACTCCTGACATGACCAACCTGACATGATAGTGGCCCGTCGTGGCGCACTCCTGACAAGTACCCTGACATGATTTATCTTGATGTTGTTGCGACGGCTAACTTGACTCGTATAATCAACTTGACACCGTGGGTGTTCCTGCTTGCTTGCTTGTGCAATCCACTTGTCTTGTCTTGCATCATGTCTAGGACGTGACTCCCTGGTTCCCACGGTCAGGGATTCATACTGAATATGGATTAGGCTAATGACTAGATCAAACTATAGTTCATGGAGAATTTCCAGTCACAGGCAATCTCGTTATCTGGGCACTCTTAATTGGACTTGTAGCTTGCCGACGAGTAGAGCACATTTCCAGCGCACTGTCATGTGTTGCACCCTCTAAGTCACCTAAGGGTATATCGTCTCCGGGACGATGTACCATACCATACTCTCAACCCGCGGAAGGATAACTGGATGGTCTGCAGGGCTTGGGACTGGGAAATTCTCATTGCATCTTGTTAGTAATTAAGGCTTGTGATAACCCTAGTTAGTTAAGTAGTAAGCCGTAATAATTGCTTGGCCGCATTATGAATGGATGGAGTCCAGCCTTGTCTAAGTCTTGTCTAGCCCCTGTACCTGGAACTCTTGTACATGCTTGTTTTACTTATCTCTAACAATAAATGGGTAGAGACAGAGTGCTGTTCAGGCGAATGGTTACAACCTCGGTCCTTGTGTGGTTTAAGGGTTGAAACCTGGCTCCCGGAATGGTCCCACGTCACTAGTCGTTTATTGTCCTGTTGCACTCTTTATTACTTGTACCTTCTTCTATTTCTTTTCTTATGTTCTGATATGCTGGCTTTTGTTCTTATTTCGTGGCCTCCTTTGTGGCATTTGCGCTTTCTGGGGTTTAACCCAGCTGGTTTTGGGTAGCCAGATTTTGGAGCAGCTCCCGAGGATCTTCCGAACCTCCAGCCCGATGGTGGCAACTAGAAGAAACTCGAGCTACGAGTGGGTTTTCTATTTTGTTTCGCTCACTCTATTGTAAAGTTATTCTTTTGAGGCGTTTAGCCGACGAGCACCTGTTAGCTCGATGCACATTACTTACTGTCTGCCTACGGGCTGTAAACATGATTGACAAATCCTAGGGTTGATCATGTATGACTTAACTCTTGCTAGTCCTAGCATTTTGTACGACTAGCTTCATAATCAGCTGATATGTAATATTTGGGACGCCTTTTATTGTATATTTGGTGGTCAAACATCTTGTGATCATATTACTTGCTTGAGATTGAGACAATAGGCTTGACATAAGAGACCGTTGGCTTATAGTAAACCCTCATATCTAGACAGCCGTGATCGTGTAGTTGAGATGTATTCTATTTCAATATACGTAGCTGGCTATGTACGCCTCCGCTCTCCAGTATTCTGGTTCGGGGGCGTGACATGGTTTAAGTGGTGGCCCATGCAGGTCTTGTCAATCAAGAAATGTGAGGATTTACCGAATATATGTCTCAATCAGTATTTGCCCTTGATCTCCGCCCGTATTTTCAAATCCCTGGAATTCTTGCCCTGATTACATGCTTGTATCGTTGATCTGTCCTGGCCCTTCCTTATTGTTTACCTGTGTCGTCTTCCTCAGCGGCACTCTACCTGACCCTGCCGATCACCAAGGAGGAGCACCTCCCGTGGACCAGCAGCAACCTGGAGATCAAGCCCAGCACTCCGGAGTAGCCTCCAGAGTTATACCTACTGGAGGAGAACCCCCAGTTCGGCCCATCCAGCCTGTGGAACTTGATGATGGTACCTTGGTAGGTCTCATCAGGACCTTGATAGCTTTCCAGGATCACAGAGGGGACGCCTTGTACCAGACTGTGGCAGATGCTTTGACCAGAGACGGTCATCCAGGGAACAGCGCGGCCAACAGCTTCAAGCGCTTGAACCCTCCTTTCTTCGACGGCAGCGAGGATACGATTGCCACGGACGCTTGGCTTCAGGATACCGAGGTGGTTCTGGAAGCAGCTAGGACACCTGAGAATGAGAAGGTGGCGGTGGTATGCCTGCAGTTGTTGGACTTAGCTCACAGTTGGTGGTCAGCGCAAGCCATGGGATTAGTGGCACCCATTGCTTGGGCAGTATTTAGAGAGAGATTCCAGACGAAGTATTTCGATGTTGTGGCTCGGTACGACCTGCAGACCAGATTTACCAACCTGAAGCAAGGAGGCAGAACGGTCGATGGCTATGCAACTGAGTTTTCTAGACTCAGTAGGTTTGCCCCCACATTGGTGGCGACCGAGTTTGATAGGGCCCAGCGGTTCCAGCAGGGACTGCATTTGGAGATCTTGTTGGCGGTTGAGCAATTCGAGCACCAGACGTTCGATACGGTATTGAGGGCAGCTAGGAGGCATGAGTACACCTCCCAGAGGATCGTGGATAGGACCGGAGGTAGGAAGCGGTCCCACAGTCAGATGTACCAATTATCAGCTCCAGTCCCGGCAGCTAGAGGATTGACCATTGGAACTCCGAGGCGGGCGGCCTCAGTAACGTCGGTTCAGCATTCGACCCCGACGTACCCGCAGCAGCAGAAGCATAAGCAGACTTCTGCAATGGGATATTCACATTGCGGGAAGCCGGGCCATATGGTGGCAGATTGTCGTAGGGCACAAGGATTGTGCCTAGCTTGTGGAGCAGCAGATCACAAGATAGGAGCCTGCCCGAATAGGGGTAGTTCTTTCTCTTCTAACCTAACCAGTCCATCAGTTAGGGGACCAGCACCCATGCAGCAGTAGCAGTACCCAAGGCCATTGTTGCCTCAGGCCCAGGCATTCTAGCAGCAGTGTGCCCAGGCTCCAGTGCAGAGCAGACAGAGAGGTTTTCAGCAGAGGGAACCCGCAGCTAGAGGTCAGGCCATGATGATGGCTATGGAAGAAGAAGTTGCACCAGGTGAGGTAGTGGCAGGTACTATTCTCGTCAACTCCTTTCCAGCTTCAGTATTATTTGATTCTGGTGCATCGCATTCATTCATGTCTGTACGATTCACGATACGGATAGGATTGGAGCCCGAGTCATTATCAGTGAGGCTCAATATACTTACTGGTAATGGTCTTGTGGGAGTAGATCGAGTATTTTCCTCGTGTCGGATCGTAGTTAGCAGTAGATAGTTCCCCGCTAGATTTATAGAATTCCCTATAGCAGACTATGATATAGTCTTAGGCATGGATTGGTTGAGGAACCAGTATGCTAGGATAGACTGCCATGTTGGCAGAGTTGTTTTCAACATTCCAGGCGAGCCAGAGTTTTCATTTTCCAGAGGCGCGGTGGAGCCATCCTCCCCAGTGTTGCGGATGGCAGTAGCAGCAGTGCAGTTGCCCCGGATAGTTGAAGAGTTTCCAGATGTCTTCCCAGAGGAACTTCCAGGGATGCCGCCAGAGAGGAAGATCGAGTTCACTATAGACTTGATCCCCGGAACAGCACCAATATCAGAGCGAGTCTACAGAATGGCACCTTCAGAGTTGGAGATTTTGTACAAGATGATTGAAGAACTCAGGACCAAGGGATTCATTCGTGCAAGTGGATCGCCTTGGGGAGCCCCGATGCTTCTTGTGAAAAAGAAGGATGGTATGTCCAGGTTATGTGTAGATTATCGTACCTTGAACTCAGTGACAATCAAGAACAGATACCCTCTCCCGAGGATAGATGACTTGTTTGATCAACTTAAAGGGGCTTCAGTGTTCTCGAAGATAGACTTGCGGTCAGGATACCACCAGATCAGAGTCAGAGAGCAGGACATCCTGAAGACAGCGTTTAGATCGAGGTATGGACATTGGGAGTTCCTTGTTATGCCCTTTGGAGCAACCAATACGCCAGCGGTATTCATGGACCTCATGAATCGCATTTTTATGCCTTACCTGGATCAGTTCGTGATCGTGTTCCTAGATGATATCTTGTTCTATAGCAAGAGCGAATCAGAGCATGAGCAGCATCTCAGAATCGTCCTTCAGACGCTTAGGGAGCACCAGTTGTACGCCAAGTTCAGTAAATACGAGTTCTGGCTCGATCGTATTTCGTACTTGGGTCACATCATTACTCGAGGAGGAGTGGAAGTGGATCCCCAGAAGATTATGGCTATCAAGACTTGGCCAGCACCTAGTTCAGTGGCAGAGGTTCGCAGCTTCCTTGGATTGGCCGACTACTACCGGCAATTCATTTCAGATTTTGCAAGGATTTCAGTGCCGATGACCCAGTTGACTCGTAAGGATGTGCCATTTGTTTGGACAGCAGAGTGTCAGGAATCATTTGAGAAGTTGAAGCGAGGATTGATAACGGCTCCTATTCTCACGCTTCCAGATGGGACCGGAGGATTCACAGTTTATTGCGACGCTTCAGGTAGAGGATTGGGGTGTGTCTTGATGCAGCATGGAAAGGTAATATCTTATACATCGCGTCAACTTTGTGATCATGAGAAGAATTACCCGACCCACGACTTGGAGCTAGCAGCAGTAGTGTTTGCACTTATGCTTTGGCGGCACTACTTGTACGGAGATAGAGTAGAGATATTTACTGATCACAAGAGCCTGAAGTATGTTTTCACCCAGAAGGACCTTAATATGCGACAGAGAAGATGGCTCGAGCTACTGGTGGACTACGATGTGGATTTGCAGTATCACCCAGGGAAGGCCAACGTTGTAGCAGATGCGTTGAGCCGGAGAGCCGGAGTTTATTTCCTAACGGCGCAACCAGAGTTATTAGCAGATTTTTAGAATATGGGAATTAAAGTGGTTCTTCCTTCCAACGTGGCATTGATAGCCAGTCTACAGGTTCAGTCCAGCATAGTTGAGAGGATCCGAGTGGCGTAGTCTATAGATTCCAAGCTTCAGCGGCTCAGAGCAGAGTATGAGGCAGGAAGAAGGCCAGAGTTATGCATTCATGAAGATGGTACACTTCGACACGGCTCTCGTCTTTGTGTACCCAGTGGAGATATCATACAGGAAGTTATGGCAGAAGCACACAGTTCGCAGTATTCTATTTATCCCGGTGGCACGAAGATGTACCGTGATATCCGTCAGCACTTCTGGTGGAATGGCATGAAGAGGGAGATAGCCCGGTTTGTCTCTCGGTGTTTGGTTTGCCAGCAGGTTAAAGCTGAACATCAGAGGCCCGCTGGACTTCTTCAGCCCTTGACGATTCTAGAATGGAAGTGGGAGCAAGTGACCATGGATTTTGCGACTGGATTGCCCAGATCCCCAGCTGGTCGAGATGCTATTTGGGTTATAGTTGACAGGCTCACGAAGGTGGCTCACTTTCTTTCCTTCAGAGTTGGTCAGTCTACGGCTTAGTTGGCAGAGATGTACCTCAGGCAGATTGTCAGGCTTCACGGTGTGCCCGTCAGTATCACCTCAGACCGAGATTCAAGATTTATGTCATACTTTTTGCGTAGTTTGCAAGAGAGTTTGGGAACTCGTCTCCAGTTCAGTTCAGCATATCATCCGCAGGTAGATGGTCAGTCAGAACACACAATCCAGACTCTTGAAGACATGCTGAGATCTTGTACGCTCGACTTCGGTGGTTCGTAGGAAGATCACCTGCATCTTGTGGAATTCTCGTACAACAATAGTTTCCAGGCCAGTATCTAGATGGCTACGTTCGAGGTTCTGTATGGTAGGAAGTACAGATCCCCGCTAGCATGGGATGATGTCGGAGAGAGGCAGATGCTTGGTCCAGAGATGATTGCCCAGACAGTTGAAGTGGTCAGAAGGATCAGAGATCGTCTTCGAGTTGCCCAAGATTGCCAGCGGCATTGGGCCGATGTTCATCGACGTACCTTGGAGTTTGCTATCAACGACCATGTATTCCTTAGGATCTCGCCTAACCGCAGCGTCATTCGCTTTGGCGTACGGGGAAAGCTTAGTCCTAGGTACATAGGACCGTTCGATATCCTGGAGCGAGTAGGAGATGTATCATATCGTCTTGCTCTTCCGCCGTCGCTAAGTGAGGTACATGATGTATTCCATGTGTCCCAATTACGACGGTACGTCCCGGACCTGAGCCATATCCTGGATCATTCGGAACTGGTTGTTGGTACCAACCTTTCGTATGAGGAGAGGCTCGTGTCTATATTGGACCAAAGAGAGAAGATACTCAAGAACAAGCCTATTAACTTAGTCCGTGTTGCTTGGGGTCATCACTCTCTCGGTGAGTCAACGTGGGAGCGTGAGGATGACATCCGATCGCGATATCCCTACCTGTTTGACTCGTAAGGTATAATATCTTTCTTATGCCTTATGTCTTCCATCCCTTGCTTGCATGTATGATTGTCTGATTGCTTGCCTTGTTATAGCTTGCATGTGATTAATATGGCTTGCTCTCGTCTCTATATCCTCTTAATTAAAATTTCGAGGACGAAATTCTTTTAAGGTGGGTAGAGTTGTAACACCCATATTCGAAATACGTATTTTATCAGGCGTATACGTATTTCGGACCTGTATTTTATTTTCTCGGATTTTGGCCTGTACTTGTAATTGACTTGACTTACGAATTTTTGGATTTCTCGTAATTGGGTTTTACCTGGCTTGGTTTTATGTTGTGGAGAAGGTTGGTTTGGTTTGGTTTGGTTTATTTTACATTGGAGCACCTTAGCTAACCTCCACCCTACACTCAACTTATCCTCCACCATTAAAATCCCTATCTAACACTCTCTCTCTTCATTACTTTTCTCCATTAATTCTTCTTCCTCTTCCTCTACACAACACCATCACCCATAGGCAAGTGCACCTTGCCACCACATGAGAACCATATTTTATTTGTTCATTAGCTAGATTAGGCCATGATGATCAACATTAGTGCTTGATATTTTGTGATATAGAGTCTCCATTGTTCTAGATCTAGGTTTTAACTATTTTTGGATTTACATGGTTTTGATCTATTTTGGTTGGATTTTTGTGGGTTTTGATGCTTCCATGTGGAAGAGAATTCAATTTTACTCAAGTTAGACCCTTGGAAATCTAGATTTGGTTTTGATTTGACCATGATATAAAGATTTGAACTTTGGTGTTCTTGAAGAGTTCCTCTCGGCCTAGAGTAGCAGACTGCAGCCTGCGCTCTTTAGCGCAGTGCTGGACCGCGCATCCTCCTCTCGGCCTGCGCTCTTTAGCGCAGTGCCGACCGTGCAGCTTGCCCCATGGTGAACTGCGCTCAACCCCAGCGCGCAGGGACTCTTGCGTAGTCTGCTCATGCGCAGTTCACTTATGCGCAATCTGACTCATGCGCCATCCATCCCCGTGCAGTTCACTCATGTGCAATCTGACTCATGCGCCATCTATCCCCGCGCACTTCACTCATGCGCAATCTGACTCATGCGCCATCCATCCCCGCGCACTTCACTCATGCGCAATCTGACCCCTGTGCCAACCAGCTCAGCGCAAGCCGACTTCTGCGCAGCTCACTCCTGCGCAGTTGGCCCCTGGCGTACTTGACTCCTGCGCAACCCGACCCCAGGGACCCTTGCGCAATCTGTCCAATCATGGAGAATTGGTTTTATTTTTCCTTAAGCTTGGCTCTTCTATAGCCCTGTATATTGATATTTTATTAGATATTTTACGCCCATTTTATATCCTTACGCCTTTTGTCATGAACTTGATTTTACTTAATATGTTTGGAATGACTATTATACATGGCATGGTATGACAATGAACTAGCATAACACGACAGTGACCCGTAGTGGTGCACTCCTGACATGACCAACTTGACATGATAGTGGCCCGTCGTGGCGCACTCCTGACAAGTACCCTGACATGATTTATCTTGATGCTGTTGCGACGGCTAACTTGACTCGTATAATCAACTTGACACCGTGGGTGTTCCTGCTTGCTTGCTTGTGCAATCCACTTGTCTTGTCTTGCATCATGTCTAGGACGTGACTCCCTGGTTCCCACGGTCAGGGATTCATACTGAATATGGATTAGGCTAATGACTAGATCAAACTATAGTTCATGGAGAATTTCCAGTCACAGGCAATCTCGTTATCTGGGCGCTCTTAATTGGACTTGTAGCTTGCCGACGAGTAGAGCACATTTCCAGCGCACTGTCATATGTTGCACCCTCTAAGTCACCTAAGGGTATATCGTCTCCGGGGCGATGTACCCAACCATACTCTCAACCCGCAGAAGGATAACTGGATGGTCTGCGGGGCTTGGGACTAGGAAATTCTCATTGCATCTTGTTAGTAATTAAGGCTTGTGATAACCCTAGTTAGTTAAGTAGTAAGCCATAGTAATTGCTTGGCCGCATTATGAATGGATGGAGTCCAGCCTTGTCTAAGTCTTGTCGAGCCCCTGTACCTGGAACTCTTGTACATACTTGTTTTACTTATCTCTAACAATAAATGGGTAGAGACAGAGTGCTGTTCAGGCGAATGGTTACAACCTCGGTCTTTGTCTGGTTTAAGGGTTGTAACCTGGCTCCCGGAATGGTCCCACGTCACTAGTCGTTTATTGTCCTGTTGTACTCTTTATTACTTTTACCTTCTTCCATTTCTTTTCTTATGTTCTGATATGCTGGCTTTTGTTCTTATTTCGTGGCCTCCTTTGTGGCACTTGCGCTTTTTGGGGTTTGACCCAGCTGCTTTTGTGTGGCCAGATTTCGGAGCAGCTCCCGAGGATCTTCCGAACCTCCAGCCCGATGGTGGCGACTAGAAGGAACCCGGGCTACGAGTGGGTTTTCTATTTTGTTTCGCTCACTCGATTGTAAAGTTATTCTTTTGAGGCGTTTAGCCGACGAGCACATTTTAGCTCGATGCACTTTACTTACTGTATGCCTACGGGCTGTAAACATGATTGACAAATCCTAGGGTTGATCATGTTTGACTTAACTCTTGCTAGTCCTAGCATTTTGTATGACTAGCTTCATGATCAGCTGATATGTAATATTTGGGACGCCTTTTATTGAATATTTGGTGGTGAAACATCTTGTGATCATATTACTTGCTTGAGATTGAGACAATAGGCTTGACATAAGAGACCGTTGGCTTGTAGTAAACCCTCATATCTAGACAGCTGTGACCGTGTAGTTGAGATGTATTCTATTTCAATATACGTAGCTGGCTATGTACGCCCCCGCTCTCCAGTATTCTGGTTCTGGGGCGTGACACATTATCACTACAAAGGGTATTCACGTCGATCTCGAGAAGACCAAAGCCATCCTTGACATGGATCCTCCAAAGAACCTTAGAGAACTTCGAGGCCTACAAGGACGTCTCGCATACATCCGAAGGTTTATTGCAAACCTTTACAGGAAATGCCAACCCTTCACCAAGCTCATGAAGAAAGGAGTCTCCTATATCTGGACGGAAGAATGTCAGAAAGCTTTCGATGACATCAAAGCTTATTTAACGAGTCCTCCAGTTCTGGTGGCACCCGTCGCAGGCAAACCATTCCTGCTCTACGTCCGTGCAATGGACCATTCCCTTGGCGCTTTGTTGGTCCAGAACAACGAAGCGGGCCATGAGCAGGCTATCTACTACCTAAGCAGGACAATGGTCGGGGCCGAACACCGGTACAACCCCGTCAAAAAAGAATGTCTAGCTCTGTTGTTTGCCATCCAGAAGACTCGCCAATATGTCTCAGACCAGATAATTCATGTCATCTCCCGAGCCAATCCACTCAGAGTCCTTATGACAAAGCCGGAGGCACTAAACTCCCGATTGGCTACTTGGGCGATACTATTGACACCATATGACATAGTATTCGTCCCGCAAAAGGCAGTCAAAGGCCAGGCTCTGGCTGATTTCCTAGCAGAGCACCCAATTTCGGAATTGTCTAGACTCTATGAAGACATTTCCGATGAAGTGCAAGAATCGAACATCACCGAAGGGAACCCCGTTTGGCGGATGTTCTTCGATGGTGCCTCTAGAACTGGCTCCAAAGGAAAGATCATGCAGGAGTGGAGGTGGTCCTCATCTCCCCCGACAAGCTGGTCATCCAGCGCGCCTACTCTCTTTCAGAGCCGTGCTCCAATAATGTTGTAGAGTACAATGCCCTCATCATGGGGACTCCAGTTGGCAAAGCAGCTGGGGGTAGATTACCTCGAATCTTACGGCGACCTAAAACTCGTCGTCAATCAAGTCCGAGGGCAATACGAGGTCCGCCATGAAGACCCCGTCCCCTATCACAAAGCAGTATTAGACATTATCTCAACCTTCGCTGAGTTCTTCATAGAATACGTACCTCGGCTGCAAAACTTAGAAGCTGACGCTCTGGCTGGCCTCACAGCCTCATTGGCTGTACCAGTCGGGACTCAATACTTCATTACAGTGGTGGATCAAAATTTGGCTTGCCCTAGAAACAATCTGTGCAAGCGAACAACTCATGCCATGTCTATAGATACCGGCATTAACGTCAGAGACTAGAGATTTCCGTTCATCGACTTTACCGTCTACGGAATCCTTCCAGAAGACCCGAAGGAGGCAGTCTCGGTCAGAAGGCATTCACTCTGGTTCTATTACGATACGACCACTAAAATGCTGTACCGACGATCCTACGATGGACTTCTCCTCCGTTGTCTATCAAACGAAGAAGCTGCTGAAGCCCTTCGAGAAGCTCATGACGAAACATGCGGAGCTCATCAACCAGGTCCTAAGCTACAGGACTGACTCCGACGTATAGGCTATTACTAGCCCTCCATGATGGCTAATGCTGTTGAGTATGCAAAAAAATGTCATGCTTGCCAGCTACACGCCGACTTCATTCACAGACCGTCAGAGCCTCTACATTCGACGGTCGCCTCCTGGCCATTCGAAGCCTGGGGCATGGATATAGTAGGACCTATCACCCCTCCCTCATCCAGGGACACCGCTTTATCCTAGCAATCACCGACTACTTCTCTAAGTGGGCAAAAGTAGTGCCACTGACGGAAGTAAAAAGTTCAAAGGTGATCAGCTTCATCAAGCATCACGTCATCTACCATTTCGGGTTGCCCTGAAGGATTATCTATGACAACGGGCCACAATTTATCAGCCATGCATTCAGTAGATTCTGCGATAAAAATAGTATTCAGAATGTGGCATCAACTGCCTATAATCCGGCAACAAACGGATTGGCTGGAGCTTTTAATAAAACTATCGTCAAGCTGCTCAAAAAAGTCGTGTCATCCAACAAGCACGACTGGGATGAGAAGCTCGATGAATGCCTTTGGGCCTATCGCACAATGATACGGATCCCGACAGGCAACACACCATTCTTCTTGGTTTATGGAAGCGAAGTAGTATTGCCGCTGGAAATCCAGATACCCTCACTCCGAGTGGCAATCACGAATCTGCTGACGGAAGAAGATAATTAACATCGCCGTCTGTAAGAGTTGGAAGTGTTGGAAGAAAAATGCCTCTTGGCTCAACAGCACATCGAACTTTACCAAGCCCGCATCTCACAGGCTTTCAACAAAAGGGTCAAATAGAGGACTTTCCAACTAGGAGACTTGGTTCTTGCAGTCAGAAGATCGATGGTAATGACTCACAAGACACCGAGAAAGTTCAAACCCAAGTGGGAGGGACCCTTTGTCATAAAAACGGTATACTCAAACGGTACTTATCGTCTCGCTCAACCTAATGGAGACTTGTTCATGATGCCCATCAACGTTAGTTCATAAAGAAGTACTATTCTTGACACCCGTCGAAAATGTACTACCCTCTCCCAAGAAGAGAGAACTTCGTAAACTTGACAAAACCAGGTTCACACCCCTTTCTTTGACAATCATGTGCTTCTGGAATCCAGCTGTTCCGTTACATTCCTAGTAGAAGAACAACCATGTTCATATCACCTCTGAGTTACTTCTCTACACCTATTAAGCAGGATTTTACACTACGTAAGATCATGCTCATTACTATGTTTACCATGTCCACATTACCTCTGAGTAAACATCCCGTACAACAACCATAGAACATCCACGTCCATATCACCTCTGAATTGTTCTATAAATCGCCACAGATTTCACTCCTACCACGTCCATATCATCTCTGAGTAGGAAAACTCTACCATTTACCCATATTTATCATGTCCTTATTACCTCTGAGTAAATATATTAGTTTTCTCTCTCTCTCAACTTATTATCTGTACCTAAAACTCAGGTACTCCAAGGATAATAAGTCCACATAAAATTCCCAATAGAAGTACCCAAACCTATCATGTCTACACTACCTCTGATAGGATTGTCACACCTAAACAGCTCTACTGTCCATGCTTCTTATTCAAAGTATTTCAAAACATGTCCAAGAAGTTTTAAAAACTTTGAAAGGTGTCTTGTAGAAGCATAAAAAAAGGGATATTACTTTTAATCCCACACCAGAAAAGAAAAGAGGAAAAGTCTCATTCCACTCTATATAAAGAGTCCCCTTGCCTCCTTTGAAAAGGGCACCAAAAATAAAATAAAAAAAAGGAGCCCAATCCAGGGAGCCCGTTCGAGCCATAAAAAGTTGCAACAGTGCCTCTTCTTCTTCTGGATCGGCTGCAAGTTCTTCACTTGCCATCTTGGTAAGGAAAAGTTGGGCTACTACGAAGAAATCTAAGGTAGCACGGGCCATGCGCCTTTGCTCGCTGTCGTGGCGAGGACGAGTCGGATTCTGAGTACTATGCACCTTTCGTGGGCTGGTACAAAGAAATCCAAGGCAGCACGGGCCATGTGCCCCAAATGTGCTACGCCTACAGTGAACCAGAGATGCGTGCTCAAAATCATGCGCGCTGCCGATGGAAAACTGTACAGCATCAACTCGGGTGCATTTGTACCAGATACGAGCCGACTCTCAAAGTCCCCATCTCGCTTGGGCACATCTTCTGCGTTTGGAACCAAGTCGTACGAGGCAAAACTTGTGACCATGAACCCATGCGCCCACGTGGGTTGTGCGTATGAAGTGTGTTCAAGTCACAATATATATTGCTCCCTACCAATAATCTGAGCGTATCCCATGCACCGAAACTGGATCAGGGGGTACAGCACTCACATGACCACCCCGGCATTTGGCCTCGCCATGCGCCTGAAGTGGGTGTGAAAGTAAAACTCTCCCCTCATGATATGTGTAATATGATCACTCACAAACGCAGATCAGGAGAGCTGACCATTAAGCATAATGTGCCCCTCGCGAGGCATACTTGTGCTACAGTCACCATCAACTGCTGCTGTCACAAAACAGTGGCTCCACCACCAAGGCAGTCTGTGTTCCAGCGACTTCAATCTGCTGCACCTGTCCGACATTATCTCAGAAACATGATGACAATTGAAAACTTTGTAACGGCTTACTCTCAACTAGGCACATCACTCTGATGTCTTAGCTAGGCGCATCGTCCCAGCCCAGCGCATTAGTCTACCAGCGCATCACTCTACCCCGTTAGAGCGAATTACTTCCTCGTCAACGCACAGGCACATCTGCCAGCCTTTGGACTCTTCCATCATAATGAGGCTTGGGCACATCAAACCCAAATCATGCATTCAATCCGACATCCAATGCTATCTCATAGAAGAATACTGCCGACAAGGGGATCGAACATAAACTATCGTGTCCATTCTCGGCACATCTCAGTCTTCTGAAGGAGTTTATCGTCAAAACTTCTTCGAACAAGGAGATCAGCAATCCACAGTACAGCATCTCACCAAAGAGGAGGACCGGTCGAGTTCATCTCCGTTTGGAAAGAAAAGTGAAACGAGAAACAAAACATCTCTTCACGCTGCTACTTATAGGCCAGGGCAAATCAAACCCATACGCCAAGTGGCAACTTTCCCGAAGTTAGTGCAATGAACTTGTATTTATGATGATGAATCTGCCCCTTCGAATTCAGCATCAAGGCAGCCATTAACGCCTAGAAGAACTCAACAGATGGAACAAAGAGGATACGACACATGACAGTTACGCCGTCGACTGTGCCCCCTACTGATGCGTCAAATGGGACTTAGACCCATGCGCCCAGATCGGAATGAACCGATGCACCCCTTTCAAACTATCATCAGCAAGTATTTAATGTTGAGTGACAAAGGTGGCAACACATCTTCCAAGGAGCCGTCCAATCAGCCGTCCTTTGCAAAAAATAAAGAGCCGCTGACATTAGCACCATCATTACACTTTTGGTCGGCTACAGCTGTCCTTGCCACGTGGTCGATCGTTCATTCGTATGTGTCTTGCAGCCATGTGCCCAAAAGACTGCATGTACCTCCAAAGCCATACGCCCCCCAGACTTACTCCTGATCTCAAGTAACAGAAGCCGAGTTTCTACATACGCCTCAAAAGCCATGCGCCTGGACTTGCATTTGACTCCTCGAAGTCATAGACCAAGTCACCCTATGCGCCCGATCCTAGGCGCATCCTGATGTGAAGCCCTGCATGCGCCTTAAAAGCCATGCGCTCAGACTCCCTCCTGATCCCTAAAGACAGCAGCTCAGTCCTCTCCATGCGCCTGATCCTAGGTGCATCAAGACATGTCACTTTCTCCCAAATTTGAGATCTTTGAAGCCACAGACATGCGCCATGTGTCTTTTGGCTCAGTTCTGCTCAAGAATGGGTGCTAACAACCCAAGATCTCAGCAACAACCGAATCCTCGCAACTACTACGTGTCAGCTCTACCACAGTCCAACGCAGCAGTTCAAACAGGTTCGAGGTGCATCATCCATGCGCCACCGCCAGCATCAACCACGTGGCGTTTCCACATCCAGGCGCATCCTACATAGGTACGCAGAGGCAGCTCAGCCTGCTGCCTATAAATAAAAGAACTATTCCTTCAAGATAGAGAGAGATATCTACAAATCATATCCAGAGATCAGGAGAGACACTTCACGTCTTCTTCCCCTTAAAATGCTCCAGCATCCAGAGCAACCCAGACCTTCAAAGAATTCAAGATCGTCGTCAGATTGTCAACGGAGCCAACACATTACACTCATTCTACTGATGTAGTTCTCAGATAAAAACAAAAGTGTACTCAAAGGACTACATCTAAGTCCTACATTGTATATTGTTCTGTTTGTAATCAAAATACAAAAGTTTCAATCAAAAACCTTTTGTGTCCCGTTTTTGATGGCGAACAGCGCTGCATCCGCACACCTTTGCTGTTGTTAGGCGCTGGTTGGAAAGTTAAGGAGGTTATGGAAAGATTGAGCCAAATTTCAGATCCGATTTTTATGGGATTTGAATTTGATTCAGTTAAATCTTTCCATGATTTGTTCCTATCTTTTCACTGTCAGTGTACGGCCAGGAATAGAGTTAGGATTTCTGCCCAACTCCATAAATACTCTCTTCGTGTCTTCCTTGACGACTTACTCAAAAATTAACTGTCACCCCCAGTTTTCAAAAACATGGGTATTTTGGTCATTTTTTATTTTTAGAATATTTTTGGATTTATTTTATTATTTATGATATTGTTTTGGGGTTATTTGAGTCGGGTTCGAATTTCAACTCAATCCGACTTGTATCGGGGACCCGGGGTAGCTTTGACTCTAGTAGGACCCATTCATTAGTTAGACATGGCCCACATGACAATATTTAAGTTAGTATGGTTAAACTAAATATTCATGACTAGGTTGGATTAATTAGAGACTTAAACTAGACTAAATTAGCCTCAAACTAAAACCTATTTTTAATTTAAATCAATATGAGTCATGGGGGTATTTTAGTCTTTTTAAATAGGGGACACCTTGCCATTTCTTGGCCGGCCACAAAAGAAGGGGATAGGGATGATCCTTATTTGTTATTATCCATAAATATTCTCTCTCTTGTTCTTCCCCAAATTAGAGAGGAACCTCTATTGATTTCATCTCCAAATCAATACTTTCTTCCACCAAATCTTCTTCATTTCTTCTCTACTCCATGAAGAGAGGGTGCTAGTGTCACGATCCGCACCCACTTTTTTGAATACGAGATGTGTCCAAGCCAGCCTACGTCGCAAAGTCGACGGTATAATACTGTCACGGCCAAGATGCTCAAAAATCACAAAATATAACATTTATTGTTCATTCACATTTCTAAATTGGTTACAACTCTTACAACATTTATGTTTAAAGAGAATACAAGATTCTTACAATTAATGAAAGTGATACCACTTCTATCTAATTTCTAGGTTTCTGCCTGCAAGTACACCCGTATCTCCACACGCTAAGTAAAGCCACAGCTAACATGAAAAATGTTGGTTTTCAGTCAGGAATGGAACAAGCACACAAACCGACGACAATGCGAGACCAAAATAGAATTAACAAGACATGAAAATAACATATGAGAGATAAAAACTAGAAAGTACTGATGACATGGCAAGTGGTGCAGAAGACAAGGAAAACAAATGGACTATAACTATCTATGTGATTTGAAATATCCGTTTCGACATGTGAACGGCTAGGAGGTAAATCCGGCACCCTGTACGTGTCGTGTGCAGCTGCTATTCTCTACGAAAGACACGGGAGATAGTTCTGGGTAGTCCACATGTCTACTAAGATATTTCTCCTCCCGACTACTCCGTGTGACGAGCGTGTCAACAAGCAGTAAGTCATATGTATAAACATGAAATGTATAGTCTACTATGAATCGAAAAGCAATCAAAAAGTGTACTTGTCTGAGGTCCTTAGTTGGTGTAACCAATAATTCTGTTGAGTCCTGTATAGTCCGATTGCTAGGGTCGATTAGAAAAAGTCCAAGGTCACAACCAAATATGAATACGATTAGTCGGGATTTAGGATTTAATATTAAAGAGGAATTTCGTAAGTAAGTATCATATAACTATTTTTGAAATTTAAAAAAGGATTTTATTAGCCAAATTATTTATTGTTAAATAATTAAAATTTTGAGAAACTATTTCACAACTCTATTAGAAATATACTTAAAGTCCAAACTACTCTTTATAAGCTAATAAATTGGGATCCCAAATCATTCACCTTTCGATTCTATATTATAAAATATTTACCAACTATTTTAGAAACTAGCAGCTTATCATATATTTATAAGACTAATAGATAATTAGATATCATACCGATACTTTAAGAAAATATAAACTTATAAAAATCCATTAATTATTATTAGTCAAGATAGTATTTAGTTTTGGAATGTATTTAGAAACTCATTTCAGAATTCTTATTAGGAATATTATATTTAAAAGCCCAAGTGAATCATTTAAGAATAAGGCCCAATATTAATTAAAATAAACTAAAATCTTAAAATAATATGTAGGCCCGGAAATAAACCAAAAAGCTTAAACTTGATTCACTAATAAAACTATATTTATAAAAGCCCAATCCGTTCAATTAACATGCAGGACAAAGACCCAATAATTTAAATATATAAAAGTCCTAATTTGTATAGTGGGTTTAAGGCCTATACCTATAATCCAAAAATTAATTAAGTTAATATATATACTCATGGGCCCAGCTATTATATACAAAATATATTGAATATTTACTAATAAAGTTAACATAAGAAATAATAATTAATAGTATAAAAATATACATGTATAAGGTATACTTTCTAATGTATTTACATGTACCTATGCTTACTATAACAACAGAATATATATAAAAATACAAAACAACAAACAAACAAAAAACAAAAGATGTTGCTAAACTCGATGGGAAAGCTGTAGCTCCCCTTCCCAAATTTTTTTAAATATTTTATCATTATTTATTTTATTTAAATGGTGATTTTTTAGATGTTATAAATAATTAATTAGATAATTATTACGGTAGATGCATTTAGTCATGATTAAATTTTGAGTACAAGGTGACTAGAAATCATGGCACGGATAGTGCCATGGCGTACTTTGACTAGTGTTTAGCCATGGTAGAGGAAGGCCGAGCCATAGTGATATCCTAACTAGAAAAACCAGACCAAGTTGTGATTTGACTCATTTAAATTATTTTAATAATATATTATTTTATATATTGATTTGATGACCGGGTTGGACCAAAACAGCCCGAACTGGGCCCAGGCCAAACCCAGGCCCAAATAGACATGTGGTGTGACCGAAGATGGATATGTGGGCATATTTTATGGGTGTACAAATATTCTTAATATTATTTTAGAATTTGAGAAATATTTCCTAATTATTAAAATAGAGGTACGAAATTTATATTTTTATTATTAATGATGTTTTCCAATATTGGAACAATTTTTGACCCAAATAAGGGTGTGTGGTAAAGATCGCCCATTGGGGCAATTTTTATTATTTTATTATTATTAAGATTATTTTGTGGAGATTTAATAAGCATGTTCATTCCATTTAAATATTATATTGTTGAGTTTTAGAGAAATCGATTATACCATTTTAGTCCGGACTGGATCCGGACTGAGCCCAAGCCCATGTAGACATCTAGTGTATACAAAGATTCCATGTAGACATATTTTAAGTAGATGCAATACTGATTATTGGATATTTTATTTTGTTATTTTTATTATTATTATTGTTTTTAGTGTCAATATTATTAAGGTTATTATTATACAATAATATTTTATTATTAATGGTTATATTATTTTTGTCAAATAAATATTTATATAGTCATTAGGAATAGATAATATAAAGGTCTTATTTAGAGTTATGGAAATACTATATAAGTAAATAAATATATACATAGATAAGTATATATACATATAGATAAATATATATATAGATATACATATATCATATTAGCCATCAACTGCTCAGTTGAGCAACCCAAACCCGACCCATTGGGGAAGGCTTAACAGCCGCTTGGCCAACCCGAGAGTGAGGAATAAGCCGCGTTTATATGCCAATATAACGCGAACAGAGGGAAAATCTACCAAACCCTAACACCCCGCCGACCCTAGCACGTAGGCGCACATCCGCGCGCGTGCTTGCGCCGCTGCGCGCCCCCGCCGGGGCGGCGATCGGCGACCGACCGCACGAAATAGAGGATCAACAACAGCAGCCGAACTTTAGATAGCAACTTCGTGACGGAAGTTCTTCCGCGATTCTCGATCGTTCGTCAAAGTAGTTGCACAGGTTCGAGCACCTTATTACCCCCTTATATCTCTGTCAATTAGATTATTTCACGGCGTATTGATTCGATTTTAAATCGAGGCCAAACTTCGTAAAAAAAACTTAGTTCAGGAGAACTCAACAACAGGACTATAGGACAGTCCAAACCCAATGTTGGAAGGCCAATTTCGGCTAAACCAATGACCAATTTAGAAAACTCTTGAACATACCTATTTACAACATATACGATAGTAGATCCCATTTTATAGACTCTGATTTCACCAAGTAGGGACAAAGTATTTTTGCTCTCGAAAATCAAGAAAAATCAGTTTTAGAAAACCATAAAAAACTAGAAATCCTTCCGATCCAACGTGCGTCCCGCCAATCCGGACGACGTGGTCGCGAACCGAAAGTATGGAAAGGCGCGTATCGGCTTCGTGGACGTGTGGGCTTTGACGGAATTCAAATTGGTCGCGTGTGCACGACGAATTTGATGTGTATCCGTCAAAATTTACCATATCAGCCTCTGTGCAAATTCCTCAATTACTTTATGCACGCTCGTCAGATCGAGACGAAACTTGTGCCAATAGGACCGTATCATTTTTCTGGTCCTGTATGCCAAGTTTGGTCCAATTCTGAGACAGTTGATTGGACCGCCGTTTTGTGGGCCCTACGGCCCAATCAACGGGCGATTTTGTGCACGGCCCGCCGGAATCCAACTTTGGACATACGATTGGGTTCGTATCGAAAAATTGGACCTGTTGATATATAGTTTGATGACTTTAGAGACCGTTGACTCTGGCCCGCTTTTCGGTGCAAAGTGGGTCCAACGACGGATATCGTTTTGATCCAAAATTACCGTTTTGCCCATGTATCCAGAATTGGACTTAAGGACAAACAATTTTAGCTAATTTGACTATTCTAAAAATATTGGTAATATTTATTTCAGCATCTGGAGACTTCTGCATGTATTGACTGATTGTGGCTCATTGAGTAGTATAGTATTATTGGTTTCACCAGCTAAGGACCTCAGGCAAGTGCACTTTCTGATTGCTTTCGATTCATAGTAGTCTTTTTATTTCATGCTTATACATATATCTTGCTGCTCGTTGACACGCTCGTCACAAGGAGTAGTCGGGAGGGAAAATATCTTAGTAGACATGTGAACTACCCAGAAATATCTCCAAAATGTCTATTCTTGACTGATAGCATCTGCACACGATACGTGCAGTGTGTCGAATTTACTCCCTAGCCGTTCATATGTCAAAACGGATATTTCACACCACATATGTAGTTGTATTTTACTTGTTTTACTTGTCTTCTCCACCGTGCCATGTTATCAGTACTTTCTAGCTTTCATATCTTATATGTTATTTTCATGTCTTGTTAATTCTATTGTATTTTTGCATTGCCGTCGGTATGTGTACTTATTCCATTCCTGACTGAAAACTAACATTTTTCAGGTTAGCCGTAGCTTCACTTAGCTTGGGAGATACGGGTGTACTTGCAGACAGAAACCTAGAAATAGATAGCAGTTGTATCATTTTCATTAATTGTGAGAATTTTATATTTTCTTTAAATATAAATGTTGTAATAAATTTAGAAATATGAATGAGCAGCAAATGTTATATTTTTAGCATTTATTTCTTGCGGGCTTGACAGCGTTCTACCGTCGACTCTGCGGCGTAGGCTGGCTTGGACACGTCTATTATCCAAAAAGCGGGTGCGGGTCGTGACAAGTTTTTGTGGTGGCCCATGCAGGTCAGTCTTCGCAAATTATGCAAACTTGCGGTAGTACCATATTAGTCGTACTGCTGTGAGCCTGCGACTAGGAAATGCTCATTCACAACTAGAAGTAAATCAGTTTTAAGAGAATGGTTAGGATTAGGAGTCCTTAATTTAATTTGACATGGGGTAGTTAAGGTTGCTACATAGGTCTCACTAGGTGACTCTCAGGATACACTATCGCATTTTGATTCGACGGTAATTCTCATAAGGGTAAATTCGTAACATCTTACCGAAAGTTCGATAATATCCTTCTGTTTACTTGTTAGAATTAAAATATAATTTTAGAATTTTATAAATATTTATTATAGAAGGCCTTAATCACGGTTGAGTTTTGGAGTACAAGATGACCAAGAATTTTGGTACTGAGAGTGTGGTCGAGTGCCTTGACTAGTGTTCTAGCCATGGTAGAGAAGACCGAGTCGTAGGTGTGTTCTAACTAGAAAAACTATGGCAAGTCGTGACATAACCTTAAGAATAATTTAATTATTTATTATTAAGATTATTGACCTTTTAGAAATTTCGATTGTTCCAAACTAGCCCGAACTCAACCCAAGTCCTGGTGGTCCTGCAGTGCGACCAACTCATCCATGTAGATATGTATGTTTGTATATTTTGGTAGTTCATTTTTCTAGTATTGGAAATAATTTCTATAAATTATGTATTGAATATAATATATGTATTATTTCTATTTAAATTTACATTTCCTGGAAATAAGATAATCTTCTTTTAGAATGGTATTTTGGGATTTACTTAGACTATGCATATATACATGTGTATAAATATATTCATTACAGATAGACATAGTGCTTTATACATATTTTCTCTCGACCTTGAATATTAGAGAAATATAATTTAAGTTTATATTTCTTTTGCCTTCAGTCATTTTCTTTCTAATCATGATCATTTGTACAACTTCGTCTTATGCCTTTTCTAAACACCGCCATATCATAAGTTCGTATCACTTATATTCTTTTCTTGGACGTAAGAAATTATTTTCAAAATAACTTCTCCCTCATTTGTCTACTAATCTCGAGTTAAGTGTTTAGATTCAAAAGTTTTCCTCTCAATCGTTGAGTACTGAATACCCGTGAAATAAGGATTAAAAGATATATTTTTTTACTTATTTCAACTTCGATCATCATCCTTCCTAATCAATTATTTTTCTTTTCAAGAAGCTGAATCTTATACTTGAAGAACAAATACTTGCACTTTTTCTATCTTTATCAACTTTTATGATATTCTAAACTCCTCGATATTCTTGGAGATATAGTTGGAATAATTTCGATGACTTATGATGGCAGACAGCCGTGCACTGTCGTCACTTATTTGACTTATGGAGACTGTGGGTTCACTGCAGCCAGCAGCGCACTGGCGAGGCGTGATCCCTAAGTTGAAGTAATCTCGAGTAAGTATAAGTTATCGAATGTTGTCAAAGCTATATCTTGGTCGTCCTATCTTCGTCTTTAAGTTGTTATGTCCAGATTGGATAGAGTTGATAGGGTATTCTTTACCGTATCCTTGCTTGAGTCGTGGAATCAAGAGTTTATTGTAGCTAGCTATACACTGGCGAGGCATAAATTCTCGGTAAAATAACTTCGATCATGTTTACGAGTTTCGAATACCATAGAGACTATATCTTTTATTGGCATATGACTAGTAATTTCTTCGAATTGATTTTGTGCCTTATCACTTTCTCAATAAACTGGTAGTTCTCCCTTCCTTTCTTATCCTTCTATTTTTCAGATTGTCATCTTTTAATGTAATATCGCCTGGATTTCTAAACTCATCTAGATTTTGATTCCAAACTCGTGCCTAAATAATTAGAGATAAATATTTTAAGCAATTTCGATTTGATCATCCTTGAACAATTTTCGATCATGACTAGACTCCTCTATTATATTTCGATCGAGTCAATTCGTATCCTTTCCTAGGTCTGATTCTATGATCATGCCTACACAATCGTTCGTGTTGGAACGATTTCGATTGGATCATCCTTAAATACTTTTTGATCATGACCAAACTAATCGATTCTATTTCGATCGTGCCAAATCGCTAGTCGTCCTAGAATTCAATTCCATGATCGTGCCTAAATAATTTTTGTTCGACTAGTTGTTCGTACCAAGTTGATTTCAATTTTGATCGATCTTACACCATTTTATCAAGACTAAACCATAACCGTGTCTATGATTTCAACTAAATCATAGCTAAGGTTATACCTTCGTTCCAGCTGCGGTCATGACTATTTTTGGTCATGATCATGCTCATGCTAACTTTCTATTTTTTGCCCTGCTTAGATGACTTGCACGATTAGCCTTGATCGTGACTGCCTCTTAAATGCAACTAACATTCTGTTTAGATTTCATCGAGAACTTTGGTCTTTCCTTAAAAAGCTGGTAATGACTCAACCATGCTGATCATAGATCAATCGTGCCCCATCATTCCAATTTAGATCATTCTCAAAAATATTTGCTTGTCAACTAGACTATTTGACCGAATACTGGTCGTACCAAATCACACTCTCCTCTTGTCTATCATCATTATCATTTTTATGCGTGACTAAATAGATCATGAATCATATCACCTTCTTGATTATACCATTCGTCGATTTATTCATATCAATTAAAGATTTAGTTTCTTGATTATTCTTCATAGTCGTGCCTAATCATGTTATTGAAATTTTGGAGACGAAATATTTTAAGGTGGGTAGAATTAAACCTACTTCCCTACTTCCAAAAGTTTTATTTTGTTTTACGTTAATAATTTTTTTTTAGAAAATAGATTTCAGTTGTAACCATTATAGAATGTATTTTGATGACAACAGAATTTTTTTCAAACCATTTTTATTTAATTTATAAAATATCGTTTAAATTATTTGCTAATATTAATTATCAATTAAATTCATTTTGTTATATTATAGTTAGTTTGATTCAGTCTTGGACTAATGAAGATATGTATTGTTTAAAAAAAATACCATATTTTTTAAGTCTTTTGATAAACATATTATTCATTTAAATTATTATTGTATTATATTTAGATTCGATCAAGTGCATTCTTTAATATTTTAATAAAATCTTGAATTATTTTTAAATGATTATAGATTGATTTTGATTTGATGAATCCAATATTTATTTAAAATTTTAGAAGAAATTTTACTCATGGATTATTTGAACTACTATTTATCCAGGGTTATATAAAAATTCAAATTAGTACTATATTATTTTAGAAGATATTGTATTTGTGAAAAATATACAACTATAAGTATCGGAATTAGTCTTAACAATATTTTGACAATCGATTTTATTACTAGAATTATTTAAAGTAATGAGTATTATTTTAGACAATATTTTATGAATGATTTCGGACAGGATTGGGTCAAATTCCTATATTCCCTTTTCCGAAGTTCCGAAAATTTTATTCATTTATTATTCGCATATTTTACTTGTCGGGGTTGAAGGCAGATTTTGTCGATACCTTGTTTGTGATTATTTTTTTCTTCTTAGCAAACTTGTTCCAAAATTAGAGTTGAGAGAATTTTAGGGCTTTTAGAGTTTCAAACACCTTCTTCCTATTTTAGCTATTTATTCGATCAATTTCTTTTGTCATAAATTCTATTACCTTCCACCAATCTACCAAGTCTGAATGCCCTGGTAGTCCTTAAATTCGAGGACGAATTTATTTCTAAGGTGGGTAGATTTGTAGCTTCCCTTTCCGAAAATTTTTAAAATATTTTATCATTATTTATTTTATTTAAATGGTGATTTTTTTAGATTTTATAAATAATTAATTAGATAATTATTATGGTAGATGCCTTTAGTCATGATTAAATTTGGAGTACAAGGTGACTAGAAATTGTGGCACGGATAGTGTAGTGGCGTGCTTTGACTAGTGTTTAGCCATGGTAGAGGAAGGCCGAGCCATAGTGATGTCCTAACTAGAAAAATCAGACCAAGTTGTGATTTGACTCATTTAAATTATTTTAATAATATATTATTTTATATATTGATTTGATGACCGGGTTGGACCAAAACAGCCCGAACTGGGCCCGGGCCAAACCCAGGCCCAAATAGACATGTGGTGTGACCGAAGATGGATATGTGGGCATATTTTATGGGTGTACAAATGTTCTTAATATTATTTTAGAATTTGAGAAATATTTCCTAATTATTAAAATAGAGGCACGAAATTTATATTTTTATTATTAATGATGTTTTCCAATATTAGAACAATTTTTGACCCAAGTAAGGGTGTGTGGTAAAGATCGCTCATTGGGGCAATTTTTATTATCTTATTATTATTAAGGTTATTTTATGGAGATTTAATAAGCATGTTCATTCCATTTAAATATTATATTGTTGAGTTTTAGTGAAACCGATTATACCATTTTAGCCCGGACTGGATCCGGACTGAGCCCAAGCCCATGTAGGCATCTAGTGTATACAAAGATTCCATGTAGACATTTTAAGTAGATGCAATGCTGATTATTGGATATTTTATTTCGTTATTTTTATTATTATTATTATTATTATTATTATTATTGTTTTTAGTGTCAATATTATTGAGGTTATTATTATACAATAATATTTTATTATTAATGGTTATATTATTTTTGTCAAATAAATATTATTATATAGTCATTAGGAATAGATAATATAGAGGTCTTATTTAGAGTTATAGAAATACTATATAAGTAAATAAATATATACATAGATAAGTAAATATATACATATAGATATACATATATCATATTAGCCATCAACTGCTCAGTTGAGCAACCCAAACCCGACCAATTGGGGGGAGGCTTAACAGCCGCTTGGCCAACCCGAGAGTGAGAGGAAGAAGCCGCGTATATATGCCAATATAACGCGAACAGAGAGAAAATCGACCAAATCCAAACACCACGTCGACCATAGCATGTGGGCGCACCCCCGCGCGCATGCGCGTGCTGCTGTGCGCCACTGCCGGGGCGGCGACCGGCGACCTGCCGTACGAAACAGAGGATCATCAACAGCAGCCGAACTTCAGATAGCAACTTCATGATGGAAGTTCTTCCGCGATTCTCGATTGTTCGTTAGATTATTTTGTGGCGCATTGATTCGATTTTAAATCGATGCTAAACTTCGCAAAAAAACTTAGTTCAGGAGAACTCAACAACAAGACTATAGGACAGTCCAAACCCAACGTTGGAAGGCCAATTTCGGCTAAACCAATGACCAATTTAGAAAAACTCTTGAACATACCTATTTACAACATATACGACAGTAGATCCCATTTTATAGACTCTGATTTCACCAAGTAGGGACAAAGTATTTTGCTCTCGAAAATTAAGAAAAATCAGTTTTAGAAAACCATAAAAAACTAGAAATCCTTCCGATCCAACGTGGGTCCCGCCAATCCGGGCGACGTGGTTGCGAACCGAAAGCATTGAAAGGCACGTATCGGCTTCGTAGACGTGTCGACTTTGACGGAATTCAAATTGGTCGCGTGTGCGCAACGAATTTGATGTGTATCCGTCAAAATTCACCGTATCGGCCTCTACGCAAATTCCTCAATTACTTCATGCACGCTCGTCAGATCGAGACGAAACTTGCGCCAACAGGACCGTATCATTTTTCTGGTCCTACATGCCAAGCTTGGTCCAATTCTGAGACAGTTGATTGGACTACCGTTTTATGGGCCCCACGGTCCGACTCAACGGGCGATTTTGTGCACGGCCCGTCGAAATCCAACTTTGGACATACGGTTGGATTCGTATCAAAAAATCGGACCTGTTGACATATAGTTTGACGACTTTAGGGACCGTTGACTCTGGCACGCTTTTCGGTGCAAAGCGGATCCAACGGCGGACACCGTTTTGACCCGAAATTATCGTTTTGCCCCTGTGTCCAAAATTGGACTTAAGGACAGACAATTCTAGCTAATTTGACTATTCTAAAAATGTTGGTAATATTTATTTCAGCATCTGGAGACTTCTGCATGTATTGACTGATTGTGGCTCATTGAGTGGTATAGTATTATTGGTTTCACCAACTAAGGACCTCAGGCAAGTGCACTTTCTGATTGCTTTCGATTCATAGTAGTATTTTTATTTTATGTTGATACATATATCTTGCTGCTTGTTGACACGCTCGTCACACGGAGTAGTCGGAAGGAAAAATATCTTAGTAGACATGTGGACTACCCAAAAATATCCCCAAAATGTCTATTCTTGTCTGATAGCAGCTGCACATGACACGTACAGTGTGCCAAATTTACCCCTAGCCGTTCACATGTCGAAACGGATATTTCATACCACATAGGTAGTTGTATTTTATTTGTTTTCTTTGTCTTCTCCACCGTGCCATGTCATCAGTACTTTCTAGCTTTCATATCTTATATATTATTTTCATGCCTTCTTAATTCTATTGTATTTTCGTATTTTCGTCGGTTTGTGTACTTATTCCATTCCTAACTGGAAATCAAAAAAAATTAGGTTAGTCGTGGCTTCACTTAGCTTGGGAGATACGGGTGTACTTACAGACAGAAACCTAGAAATAGATAGCAGTTGTATCATTTTTATTAATTGTGAGAATTTTATATTTTCTTTAAATATAAATGTTTAAATAAATTTATAAATTTGAATGAGCAGCAAATGTTATATTTTGAGCATTTATTTCTTGCGGGCTTGACAGCGTTCTACGGCCGACTCTGCGGCGTAGGCTGGCTTGGACACGTCTCGTATCCGAAAAGCGGGTGCGGATCGTGACAAACGCTGTTCCCATCAACAACAAAAAGTTAAAAGAAAAAAAGGACAAAGAGAGAGAGGATAATAGGAAGAATGAGAGAGATCGAGGGGGAAATTAGAGGGGCTCACCGGAGGCTTCCACGCGGTCAGAGGAGAACGCCCGAAGCGACGCGTCGCACGCTCTGGCACTGGAGACGCCTCACGGAGATGGCGTCGGAGCAGATCTGAAGGGGACGCGGCACTGCGGCTCTGGAGCATGGCAATAACGGAGATCGGCGCTCACGCGCGACGGAGAAGAGCCACGGTGGGCGGGATCTCCGGCAGGGTTGCGCTCGACCGGAAGAGCTGCTCGGTGGTCGAACTCCGAGAAGAGGAAGGAGTGGAACGACGATCCAAGCCGTTCACGGGTGACGCTCGAGCTGGGTTCAGCGTCGCAGAGGCGGAGGGCGGTCGCAGACGCATCGACAGATTCTCGGGGAAAGGGACACAGATGCGAAGCACGCCGAAGTTACGAAATCTTGGCAGAGGAGAGGGACTGAGGCATACGGATCGCACCTCGCTGGTAGAAGCGGTCTGCCGTGCCTAACGCAATCGAAGGTGCAGACACGGTGGAGCTCACAGTTCGAGGCATTATGCTACACCGGGCTTGGCGCACGGCATCGACGGTCGATGCAGAGGAACGTCGGAGCACAGACGACGGTGCTCAAGCATGGAGAGAGGATACCAATCGGTTAGATCAGGGTGGCACCTACAATGGTGGGTTGCGAGTGTGTGGTGGTGAGTGGCTTGGTTGATCGGCTGCGTTGGGGTTCACTGGAGTTGGGGTCGATGTTTGTGGTGGTCGACGGGTCAGGGACATGGCTTATGGTGTGGGGTGATGATGGTGACAATGGTGGTTGTGGTGCTCCGTAGTGAAGACTTGGGATGGTCGGAGTTTACCGATAGTGGGGAAGTCGCCATGGTGGCGGTCGAAAATGCAAGGCTGGGGTGGTATTCGGAAAGGGTAGACTCTATGCTGGTGATGGTCACTGTGGCTGCTCATCGGAAAACAACAGTGTCACCGGATCGGTACTCACCGCCTTTGCATGTCTAGTGGCAGGGCCAGATTCAAGGGCGGGGAGTGGCGACGTAGTAGGGGCGCACGACCGGAGGTCGTGTATGGCAGGGTAACGGAGACGATGATGTTGGCGGTGATGCGGTGGATCCGGAAGGGCAGGTGGCTGGCAAAGGTGAGGATGAGGGAAAATGTTGGTGTTCGGGGGAGGCCGGCATAGGGCAGGAGTTTCGGTGGTGTCGTGAGGAGATGGCTAGGTTGGGGAGATCGGCCTTGAGGGTTTACTGGCAGTTTCCTGGAGGGATATGGTGGTGGCGTTGTATTGGCGTTGGTGTTGCGGTGTTGATGATGATGGATGATGGAGCGGGGTGGTTGCAGGTCAGGAAGTTTCGTAGGATTTTGAAAGGGAAGAGGGGGATCGATTGATGTCTCTTATTTCTATTCATGGATTGGTTTGGGGTTAATCCTAGAAGGATTAGAAGATATCGAATTTAATTTAGGATATGAATGCTGGGAATTTGAGTATTCGAATAGCACAAGAAAATTTGGATATTTCTGTATGGATTAGTATTAGAATCCTCCCAGATAAATGTTTATGAAAGTTTAAATCAATAAAATATTCCTAACTTGCTTAATCAAATCCAACTCATTAATATAAAATCAAAAAGATTATTTAAACCAAATTTATTCTAAATCAAATAATTGATCATATCAAGACTTTAGATTAATATTTAGTATTATCAACTAGTTTGAATAATATGAATTAAAATCTAGCTCAAATAAAGGATCAGCATAATACTTGAAAATAGTATTTTACATAATCTTTAAAATAAATTTCATAAAATCAATTATCAAAATGTTGTTAAGAATAATTTAAATATTTATATATCTTCATAAATAAAACTAGATTAATTAAATCTAACTATAATATTTGATAACCATAGTAATTCGAACTGAGTTTTCAATAATATCAAATATTACTTAAAATAGATGTCATAAATTCGAATCATAAAGTATAATTTAATAATTCTTTAGTATAAAATAAATTAGACAAATCACTTTTATTTTCTAAAATATCTATACTAGGAGATAGAATATAATTTTATTTTTTGAAAATGAATTAAAATAAAAGAGATTTCAAAGATTCGGGAAGAGGGATTACAGCTAGCCAAGTTTGGGAGAATTTAGTTTTGGTTCGTGTCCATTTGGAGATCCCTTCGTGTTGGTGTCGTATAGGAAGGAGTTCCTTTGGATTTCACCTCCCGGAAGGTAAAATCGACCCTCTATTTCAATCCTACATGCATATAGGATTATTTTGAACCCATAGGAATGACCTCCATGGTTGTGTCTCCATTTGTGTCCATTTCGTGTCCATTTGGAGCTATTAGGAGTGCCCTTGTTGTGCTTTGTGTCCATGTGGGAAACCCCCAATATTAGACACGTTTAAATAATTTAATACATGTTTTAATATTAGATTTGTATATGTTAGAGAAGTGTTATTGTTTGTTATTACATTTTTCTCCATATTTCATAAATATATATATACAAGTATTTATATTATTGAATGTATATATATATATATATATATATATATATATATATATATATATATATATATATATATATATATATATAAATATATATATATATATATATATATATATATATATATATATATATATATATATAAAAGATTGATAAGCAATAAGCATAAGCAGCAGCAGCTTGCAGCAGCAGCTTCTGCAAGAAGCAGCAGCCGTTTCTGCAAGCAGTAAGCGTAAGCAGCAACATAAGCAGTACAATAAGCATCAGCTTTTCAGCAGCAGCTTATTGACATCTTTTTAAGCTTTTAAGCCTTTAGTTTTAATCCATTTAATCCCTTATTTCCTTAGAATTTAGTCCCTTCCATTTAGCCATTTTCTTATATTAGTTAGCCCTTGTTAGATAGAGTTTGCTACCAAGTTGTTAGATATTTGTTAGTTAGGATTGTTAGTAGAAGTTAGCTTATATGTTAGTATAAGTTAGGATACGAGATGTTAGATTTGAGAGTTGTGGACCTAGTGGGGTGTGTTTAGTGAGTGTACTAGATAAGTTAGTATTCTAATAGAGCTAGTATGGTTGGATAGTGTTAGGAGAGTGGTATCTCAAGATACCATAGGGTGTCTCATGATAATTTAAGGTAATTTTGAGAGTGACCAACATAGGGATAAGATGGACTAGATGGACTAGATACCTAGATTTCTGGGTTGGTAATATCTAGATAGGTTAGTGTCTAGCTACCCTAAGAAGCCTAGGTCAGTCTACCAAGGTTAGGAAGGGTTGCCTATGTATCGGGACAAGGTATTGGGAATAATTTGTGAAGGGTAATAGGTAAGGTTAAGGTAATTACCTAGAAGCTAAGGTATGAGTCTAAGGTGTTAGGATATGGTTAGAAATTGATTGTCTTGGTTGGTAATGGTTAGGATTAGTGCTCTTAGACTAGTTTTGACCTCGGTTGACCGTTTTGACCAAAAGTCAACGAAAGTCAACCAAAAGTCAAACTTAGCCTAAAAGTGACTAGAATTGACCCAAAATCAAACCAGAGTTGACCAGTTGACTGAAAATCAACAGTTGGTCAACATTAGCCTAGTTTGACCTAGGATTGACCTAGAGTTGACCACGGTTGACCAGTTGACCAAAAGTCAACTGTAAGTCAATCTTTGACCCAGTTTGACCTAGTTTGACTTGGATTGACTTCCTGTGATCTAGTATGACCTAGTATGACCTAGTTTGGTCTAGTATGACCTAGTATGACCTAGCATGAACTAGTTTGGCCTAGTATGACCTAGTTTGACTTAGACTTGCATATCATGACTTAATTAGTTTTCCTTTCATTATTAAACCCTGTTTTGACTTATAGTATCTCATCTTTAGGTCTGTGATTACTCTGAGCATCTGTTCACCTTATCAGCTCTGGACCACAGGTGAGTACATTTACTGATAGTTTTTATTTTCTTGATATCTGCTATATCCAATTCAGTTGTTGCGTCATACTTGATTTTCTGACACGATGGTTCACGGACTAGTATATGTTGGATCATGACATGAGATGTTGTTCCTAGATTTTCTTGGTATATTGGTACATTTCCTATCTTTTTCCTTGTACTTGTATAGATACCGATTCCTAAGGGGATTTGCTACCCTCTTAGGGAATCCCGTGTCATGACGTGTCATGTCCGCATCCATTATACTATTCGGAGATAGAGAATTATTAGGGGCTATGTGATCAAAGCCACCCTGTTACTATATTCTTGTGCTTGTGCCACCCTCACTTCACGTAGGGTGTAGCGAGATCTTATTTCTTGTGCTCGTTATCCAGGTTGGCCGGCATGACCCTTTTCAGTGATTTTCATGTGATTGTCGGGCTAAGTGGATAGCCTGTCCTGTAACTTTTCCAAGCCGATCACATAATGCTCTAATAATTTATGGCACATTTTATATTTATTTTATCACATCATATATCCTGCTCAGTTCTACATTCAGTACTTTTCTCACCATGTTATGATATTCAGTACTCACATGATCTTATGCTAAACCTTGATTGGAGACTAAGTTCTGTTCGAAAGAAGGGTTACAACCCCGATCCTTGTTTGGTTTACTGGTTGTAACTCAGCTTCCGAATAGCTTCCAAGTCATCCTATATCTTTGTCTTGTATTTCCTTATAATTGTCTCTTATAGAATTTGTCAATTCATATGAAACTGCTGTTAGAGTTTGTACTTGCTCATTTTTCTGACAAGATACTGTTGATATATTACAGATAATTCTGAGACAGACTGCTCGACCTACTATGGGGTCGAGATAGATGGAGACTTAGTCCAGGACTATGGCCTGTTAGTTGAGCCACTAGACTTTGCACACCTAGAGTAGTATAGCTTAGTTAGGTTTTCCAGGACTACGATCCAGCTAGTGCTTTCAGACTGTAGTATTTTATATTATATTTTGAGATTCTATGATGCAAAATCGACGGTGTAGCAGCAAAGTTTTAGACCGTCGATTTTGCAAGGGATAGATAGGGGGCTAAACAATATTATTTTTTCTTGAAATTTGGTATATTGCCAATCAATAAGGTGTAGATGAATCCCATAAAAAAAATTCAAGAAAAAAATATTGTAAAGTGAGGAAAATGAGGTCGACCTTAGGTAACTTACCTAAGGTCGACCTTAGGTACATTTTCCTCATATATATATATATAAGAGATTGATAAGCAATAAGCATAAGCAGCAGCAGCTTCTGCAAGCAGTAAGCGTAAGCAGCAGTATAAGCAGTGCAATAAGCAGCAGCTTTTCAGCAGCAGCTTATTGACAGCTTTTTAAGCTTTTGAGCCTTTAGTTTTAATCAATTTAATCCCTTATTTCTTTTAGAATTTAGCCCCCTTCCATTTAGCCATTTCCCTATATTAGTTAGCCCTTGTTAGATAGAGTTTGCTACCAAGTTGTTAGATATTTGTTAGCTAGGATTGTTAGTAGAAGTTAGCTTATATGTTAGTATAAGTTAGGATACGAGATGTTAGATTTGAGAGTTGTAGACCTAGTAGGGTGTGTTTAGTGATTGTACTAGATAAGTTAGTATTCTAATAGAGCTAGTATGGTTAGATAGTGTTAGGAGAGTGGTATCTCAAGATACCATAGGGTGTCTCATGATACTTTAAGGTAATTTTGAGAGTGACCAACATAGGGATAAGATGGACTGGATAGGCTAGATACCTAGATTTTTGGATTGGTAATATCTAGATAGGTTAGTGTCTAGCTACCCTAAGAAGCCTAGGTCAGTCTACCAAGGTTAGAAAGGGTTGCCTATGTATCGGGGCAAGGTATTGGGAATACTTTGTGAAAGGTAATAGGTAAGATTAAGGTAATTACCTAGAAGCTAAGGTATGAGTCTAAGGTGTTAGGATATGGTTAGAAATTGATTGTCTTGGTTGGTAATGGTTAGGATTAGTGCTCTTAGACTAGTTTTGTCCTCGGTTGACCGTTTTGACCAAAAGTCAACGAAAGTCAACCAAAAGTCAAATTAGCCTTAAAGTGACTAGAATTAACCCGAAACCAAACCAGAGTTGACCAGTTGACTGAAAGTCAATAGTTGGTCAACATTAGCCTAGTTTGACCTATGATTGACCTAGAGTTGGCCAGGGTTGACCAATTTACCAAAAGTCAACTGTAAGACAACCTTTGACCCAGTTTGACCTAGTTTGACTTGGATTGACTTTCTATGATCTAGTATGACCTAGTTTGTCCTAGTATGATCTAGTATGACCTAGTATAACCTAGTATGACCTATTATGACCTAGTTTGACTTAGACTTGCATATTATGACTTAATTAGTTTTTCTTTCTTTATTAAACCCTGTTTTGACTTATAGTATCTCATCTTTAGGACTATGATTACTCTGAGCATCTGTTCACCTTATCACCTCAGGACCACGGGCGAGTACATTTACTGATAGTTTTTAGTGTCTTGATATCTGCTATAACCGATTCAGTTGTAGTGTCTTACTTGATTTTTCGACACGATGGTTCACGGTCTAGTATATGTTGGATCATGACATAAGATGTTGTTCCTAGATTTTCTTGGTATATTGGTACATTTTCTGTCTTATTTCCTGTACTTATATAGACACCGATTCCTAAGGGGACTTGCTACCCTCTTAGGGAATCTCGTGTCATGACGTGTCATGTCCGGATCCATTGTACTATTCGGGGATAGAGAATTATTAGGGGCTATGTGATCAAAGACACCCTGTTACTATATTCTTGTTCTTGCGCCAACCTCACTTCACGTAGGGTGTAGCGAGATCTTATTTTTTGTGCTCGTTATCCAGGTTGGCCGGCATGACCCTTTTCAGTAATTTTTATGTGATTGTCGGGCTAAGTTGATAGCCTGTCCTGTAACTTTCTCAAGTCGATCACATAACGCTCTAATAATTCATGACACATTTTATATTTATTTTATCACATCATATATCCTGCTCAGTTCTACATTTAGTACTTTTCTCACCATGTTATGATATTCAGTACTCACATGATCTTATGCTAAACCTTGATTGGAGGCTAAGTTCTGTTCGGGAGAAGGGTTACAACTTCGGTCCTTGTTTGGTTTATGAGTTGTAACTCGGCTTCCGAATAGCTTCCAAGTCATCCTATATCTTTGTCTTGTATTTCATTATAATTCTCTCTTAAAGAATTTGTCAATTCATATCGAACTGCTATTAGTGTTTGTACTTGCTCATTTTCCTGACAGGATACCGTTGATATATTACAGATGATTCTGAAGCAGACTGCTCGACCTACTATGGGGTCGAGATAGATGAAGACTTAGTCCATGACTGTGGCCTGTTAGTTGAGCCACTAGACTTTGCACACCCAGAGTAGTATAGCTTAGTTAGGTTTGCCTGGACTGCGATCCAGCTAGTGCTTTCAGACTGTAGTATTTTATATTATATTTTGAGATTCTGTGATGTGTTTATATCTCTGAGCTGTGTTGGATCCTGAACTCATTTCCTATTTTCACTTCTATCATATTTCTATTCCGTGCTATCTACCTTAGTTTTATCTTGTGATTGAGTTATGCCATATTATATTCTCCGTACGGAGATGACAGGTACCCTTATACTGTTTAGTTGTAGTATTTATAGACGACCTATACAGTGTTCTACCGCCGATTCTGCAGCGTAGGCTGGACATAACCACGTACTCGTTCCCCTAATCAGGGTGCGGGTCGTGACACATTTTTGTGGTGGCCCATGCAGGTCAGAGACGCAACAAGTGCAATTTTGTAGTGGTGCTTGACTTAGAGCGCTGCTACATGCCTGTTATTAGGATATAGGTTCTAGGTTATGATAGGAGTTGCTCAATCACAGTTAGGAACTCTTGATAGATTCCAGGGATAACCCCTGAGAATCTTATTTTGAAAACTCTTGAATTTGTTCCCGCTTGCCTTCATTTATACTTCCTTGATTTGTTGTTGATTTTGATTTCTGATGTTCGTTGTTGACTTTGATCTTGCATCGAGATAAATTTTGTGGATTGAATTAAGGTATATCCTGATAAGGTAAATGTCTGTTTTATTTATGGAGTTCAGAATTTATTACTGTCATACTAGCTAGCATGACAAGGACATTGAGCCTGATTTTAGATATGCTTATCCTAGTTATGGAATTTAGATTTTTTTGCCGCCATACCAGTTGGCATGGTAAGAATTCCAGATAACATGATTTTAGGGTGTATATCTTAGTTATGGACTCTATCGTTTATTGCAGCTATGCTTACTGACGTGTGAAAATTCTGGCAATATAATTTCAGGAAGACATGTATGGTTATCAGATTATATCTTAAATCAGATCACTTCGTTAAGACTAGATGAGCAAGAACAAATTCTTATCATCATTCTTCCCCGTCTTGGTTAACTCTGTCTATCTACAGCCACAATTAGGATTTTTTTCAACATGATTGTTTGTGTTCCATATTTTCTATGATTTGACTAAACTCTTTTTTTGCTAACCTCTTGGGTAATTCTTTTCGTCCTTTTCGATAATTATTGAAGGTGCCTCATAGGTTGATTCAGGAAAGGTTCAAAAAGTATATTTATCCTTGTATTACAAAATTGGGAGTTTGCATCCAGAGAAATACTGGCGAGGTATGACTTCAGATAACGACATCATGGTTAAATATGTTTTTCGAATTCTACTTGGACCACTCCCTAAGCCTTTTGACTAACATCTTCTCCTTTATTTTGCAAAAAAAAATTCTTTGGAAATATTTTACGGATTTTGCCAAGTTAAGTTCAGGAACCTATATTATCTGGCGTAGCAGCTTTGCACTGCAGCCATCCGTCGTATTATGGAACAAGGAAGTTAATCGCAGCCAGATGCACACTAGAGAGATAGTAACTTCATGTGCCATAATTACGGAGGTATATGGTTCTTGAGTTTTACTTCGACTATGTCCTATGCATCTCGTTTGGCCTCGTACTATTCTTAGAAATATTTCGACAATCTTTTCTGTCTTGTTTGACCCTTACCTTGTCTGAATATTGATATGGATTGCTAGACCCAGTCTTAGACCTTTGTTACCTTCTATTTTTGATGATTGGATAGCCAAACCTTGTTAACTGATTCTGTAGTGTAACTATAATATGTTATTATGTGTGATAGTGATGAGTATATTTTTTTCTAGGGATTTATTGGGTTAAGCTTATAGGACAGATATGAGTGACTGACTATAGTGGACTTAGAAACCATTAAGAATGATTAGTTTGATAGTATAGATTGGTTTTAAGGTATCTAAGAAGGAGTAATGAAATATTATATTTTATGACTACAGATTAAGGACTAGAATCTTGTGCTAGATTCTAAGGGGTAAAATGAAATAAGTTTGTTGAACCTGAACTAAAATATATGTAGAGAGAAATGACATAGATGATCACAAGGGTAGCAGATTGGGTACTGTAGCCATAGCAGTTGTATGTTTTAGCTTGACCTATTAGATGATTTTAATTTCGAGGACTCTGTGAATATCGTAGCCTTGCTCACTAGCATGACGAAGATTCTAAGTATCATGATTTTCTTTATTATCATTTTAAAACTATTAAAGTCATGACTTGTGATTTTGATGTGTTGCTAATGGAACCTAGAGACTGCTTGACCTAGAGCCTAACCATGTAATTAGGATATTTTTAATGTCATTTCTGGCCTAAAGGTATTTTGGTCATTTGACCTTTTTGAATTATTTTGATATTTATTGCATTGGTAGTTGTTAATTTTGACTTTTGATAGGAGTAATTTTGTGTTGGTTTCGTGTCCGTATCGGACAGGTATCAGTTTTAATTTACAAGTGTTTGATGTGCTTCAAAGAGATTTTTTATTGCTAATTTTTTTTATAAGTATTTGAATGGGATTGTTTTCTGCATGTGTTTCCTGTGAATGCTTTGTTTTAATTTCGAGGACGAATTTTTTTTAAGGTAGATAGATTTGTCACTCCCAGTTTTCAAGAACAGGGGTAGTTTGGTCATTTTTTATTTTTAGAATATTTTTAAATTTATTTTATTATTTATGATATTGTTTTGGGGTTGTTTGAGTCGGGTTCGAATTTCAACTCAATTCGACTTGTATCGGTGACCCGGGATAGCTTTGACTCTAGTGGGACCCATTCATTAGTTAGACATGGCCCACATGACAATATTTAAGTTAGTATGGTTAGACTAAATAATCTTGACTAGGTTGGATTAATTAGAGAATTAAACTAGACTAAATTAGCCTCAAACTAAAACCTATTTTTAATTTAAATCAATACGAGTCATGGGGGTATTTTAGTCTTTTCAAATAGGGGACACCTTGCCATTTCTTGGCTGGCCATAATAGGAGGGGATAGGAATGATCCTCATTTGTTATTATCCACAAATATTCTCTTTCTTGTTCTTCCCCAAATTAGAGAGGAACCTCCATTGATTTCATCTCCAAATCAATCCTTTCTTCCACCAATCTTCTTCATTTCTTCTCTACTCCATGAAGAGAGGGTGCTAGCCAAGTTTGGGAGGATTTGGTTTTAGTTCGTGTCCATTTGGAGATCCCTTCGTGTCATGTCCCGATTCCGTAGAATCGATAGTCGTCCCCCGGACGTGATGCCGTGCGAACCAAAATTGCGCTCGCACAAGGCATAGTCATAAGGTTATCCGAAAGACAAAAACAAGAGAATGCACAGAGTAAATTGAACACATATTATAAAGAAGGAAACTTAAGCTTTATTGATATGAACATCATTTTACAGACTCGATACAAGGAGGCCGCACGGGCTTTTTACAAACTGAATCCATTACAAAATGAACGTCGACGAGATAGCCATTCCATACATTTCATCCATTGATTATACAACCAGCATTTCAAAACCACCTGGATGGCAAGAAGTCGCTCCATCTGTCTTCTGATCTTCAATAGCGAAGTCTTCAAAAGATTGGATCCAAGCTTCGACCGCACAGACGAAGCTTCAAAACACACGAACATTGCCTCCCTTTACGTAGCACATTCCTCCCAATTTATCGTACATGTAGAGAGAGCGAGAATCAGTACAATCAACATGTACTGGCGAGTGGCAAATTAATTTCTAGGCTCTCATTTGGTTCAAGAATTTAGATAAAATTGTACAACTTGCTTTTAGTGGTCTTTCTAGCCATCCTAGATAGTTTCATACGAAGTATTTTGACGAAACATAAACCAAGAAAGTTACACCAGAATTTCCCTCGACAGAGCTCATCGTGCGACATAAAACTTACCATCACCTTCCCTGTTAGTTGATAACAATTTATATCAAGTATTTGATGTGGAGGTCACTGGCATTAACTAGTCATCCTGGACATAGCCTGGTATACGGGACCCTTGCAACGCAAGTAGCGAGCTCCGATGCAAGTCTCCGTATTACCGATTACCTATTACCCAGCTCGGCTATAACCTGTTTCTTCCTAGGCCGAGTCGGTCCCGTGGCCCCAAGTTGCCGCTCGAAGAAACCATCGCCCTTGTCGACAAGTTGTCCATGACCGTGGTAGGTTAACAAGGTATATTTTAGGGTACCGTTGGGGCTTGTTATGTAATCGATTCATTTACTTGGTTGTTTTGCAGGCCTAAAATATTTCTATCTCCTTTCTACACAACTCATTTTGTTTCTCTTCTAGCACATAGGACTTGTATTCTTTAAGGAAATCATTCAAATTTGATATCATTACCCGAGTTCTCATTTTCAAATAGAGGGTCGAGACGAAGGAGGTCAGCCACTCACCTTAGTATTTACTTGAGGCAAAAAACTGGTTGGCCGCTCTAGACGTCGCCTACGCGATTACCTGAAATCGTACAAGCAACTGATTAGAATATTGTATGTATTATGCAAGAAGTTCGATAGGAAATGCGACTTCGAAATGTAAGCCATGAAAACTATCGAAAACATTCACGAAAATGCATTCGGAACACCAAAGCCAAAACCAACGCAAGCGGCGTAAAAAACAGAGCAACGGGAGGTCTCTTCCGACTCAGCCGCAAAGTCAATCCTTGAGGTGCTACCCGCTGAATATGGGACTTGGTTCCGAAAAAGCCATTCCATAACGGAGAATGGATCTTAATTCAACCGTTGTCGTTTGATCGACTCGGTCGATTCGGACCTATCGGTCCCGACCGAATCGATAGTGACAGTGTTCCTTTCTCGCGCACCCCGTGGACGAAAATGGGGCACGATGTAGGGACAGGGCACTACACCATAACCAACTAAGAAAATTTTCGTCCTTGAAACTTAAGAATAGAACCTACCTCTATGAAAATAATGAAAGAAACTTTTTCTTCATCTCTGACTCGAGTTGCCATGTCGACTCTTCCGCCGTATGGTTCCTCCAGAGTATGTGAACGAGAGGGATTGCCCGATTCCGCAGTAGCTTATCCTTGTGTTCTAAGATTTGAACTGGCTCTTCAACGTAGGATAAGTCGGACTTCAGCTCCAGCTGGCCAAAATCCACCACGTGGCTAGGGTCGTGCACATACTTCTGCAGCTGAGAGACGTGGAAGACATTGTGCACACCTTCAATCGCCGGCGGTAGGGCAATTTTATAGGCCACTAGGGCGACCCGCTCGAGTATTTCGAATGGCCCAACGAATCTTGGACTCAGCTTTCCCTTCGTGTCGAACCGAGTAACTCCTCGCATGGGCGACACCCTCAGGAACACGTGATCGCCCACCTGGAACTCAAGCGGTCTTCGATGGGTGTCGATGTAGTTCTTTTGCCGACTCTGTGCAATCTTCAGTCTTTTCCGAATTAGCTTGACCTTTTCCACAGTCTGTTCCACCAGCACCGGGCCGAGTATCTGTCGTTCCCCGACTTCATCCCAGCAAATGGGCGATCTGCACTTTCGGTCGTACAAAGCTTCATACGTTGCCATTTGGATGCTGGACTGGTAGCTATTATTATATGCAAATTCTGCCAGCGGTAGGTGGACGTCCCAGCTTGATTTGAAGTCAATTGCGCAGAGTCGTAGCATGTCTTCGAGAATCTGATTAACGTGCTCCGTCTGGCCGTCGGTCTGAGGATGGTAAGCTGAGCTGAACTGCAACTTGGTACCCAGCGCCGACTGAAGGCTACTCCAGAATCGCAACATGAACCGTGAATCCCGATCAGAGACGATGGATACTGGAACTCCGTGCAGCTGTACTATCTCGTCAAGATAAATCTGCGCCAGGCGATCAACGCTCCAAGTAACTTTGATGGCAATAAAGTACGCTGACTTGGTCAATCGATCGACGATGACCCAGATGGCGTTGTTCCCCCATGGTGTCTTCGGCAGGCTAATAATAAAGTCCATAGTGACGTGATCCCATTCCCACTCTGGAATAGCAAGGTTCTGTATCTCCCCGTCCGGTCGCTGATGCTCAGCTTTCACCTGCTGACAGGCCATGCATTGTGACACGAAGAGCGCCACATTTCTCTTCATCCCGTGCCACCAGTAGGTCATACGGAGGTCCTTATACATCTTGGTACTGCCTGGATGCAAGGTATATTTCGCATAATGTGCCTCCGATATTATCTCCTTTCGTAGTTCTGAATCATCCGGAACACATAGTCGGCCATTCAATCTCAGCACGCCGGTCTTATCTTTCGCAAAGTCGGTCGCACTACCTGTTAAAATTTGCTCGCATATTTTCTTCAGTTACGGATCATCCTTCTGAGCGGTCATGATCTTTTCCAGCAAACTCGGCTCTAACTGCAGCTGCGCCAACCGTACATCCCTGAAACGAACCCGGAGGTCGATACCCATTTCTTCTAGATCTTGTAGTAGCCTGCAGTTGATGGATAGTGAGGCAAGATATTTTCGACTCAGAGCGTCCGCTATAATATTTTCCTTGCCCGGAGTGTAGTCGATCGTCAAGTCATAGTCTTTGATCAGTTCGAGCCAGCGCCTCTGTCGCAAGTTCAATTCCTTCTGGGTGAAGAGATACTTGAGGCTCTTGTGGTCGGTATAGATCACGTATGCCACGCCATATAGATAGTGACACCATAATTTTAACACGCACACAATCACCGCTAACTCCAAGTCGTACGTAGGATAGTTCTTCTCGTGCGGCTTCAACAGTCTGGAGGCGAAGGATATCACCTTGTTTCGCTGCATGAGCACACATCCCAAGCCCTGGCCTGAAGCATCGTTGAATATCTGAAAACCCTCTGGCCCATCCGGAAGTGAGAGTATAGGTGCCGAAATTAGTCATTATTTTAGCTCCTGGAAGGAAGCTTCACAGTCATCCGACCACTCATACACGACTCCCTTTTGAGTGAGGCGAGTCAATGACGATGCAATCTTCGCGAAGTCTTTCACGAAGTGTCGATAGTATCCCGCCAAACCAAGAAAGCTTCGAATCTCACTAGCAGACGCAAGCCACTTCCAATCAGCAACAGCTTCCACTTTATTCGGATCGACTGCAATACCTTTAGACAAAATGATGTGACCAAGAAAGGATACGCTGCTTAGCCAAAATTTGTACTTACTCTGCTTTGAATACAACTTATTCTCTCGAAGTGTCTGGAGCATGTCCCGTAGATGTTTTGCATGCTGCGCCCTGTCCTTCGAGTAGACGAGAATATCGTCAATAAAGACTACCACAAATTTATCAAGAAAGGGTCAAAATACCCGATTCATCAGATCCATAAAGGCGGCAGGGGCGTTCGTCAGGCTGAATGGTATCACCAGAGACTCGTAGTGGTCGTACCGAGTGCGAAAGGCTGACTTTTACATGTTGTCTGACTTGATCTTGAGTTGATGATAGCCCGAGCGGAGGTCAATCTTCGAAAATATCGAGGCGCCTTACAGCTGATCGAATAAGTCGTCTATGCGGGGCAATGGGTACTTGTTTCGGATGGTGGCCTTGTTCAGCTCTCAGTAATCGACGCACAGACGCATGGACCCATCCTTTTTCTTAACGAACAACACGGGCGCTTCCTACGGTGAAACACTAGGCCGAATAAATCCTCAGTTGAGTAACTCTTGTAACTGGACCTTGAGTTCCTTCAGCTCGGCGGGGGCCATTCTGTACGGGGGCTTGAAAATCGGTCGAGTATCGAGGAATGTATCGATGCTGAACTCGATTTCTCGGTCAGAGAGCATGCCGGGTAGCTCGTCCGGGAACACATCGGGGAATTCTGCCACAACGTCGGTATGACCCACGTTTGCACCATCCTATCGCATGTCTCGAACGGACGCCAAGTAGCCTTCGCACCCGGAATGCAGCATCCTCCGAGCAGAAATTGTCGAGATCAGCATGCAGGTCGACGATGCCTCACCACACGAAAAGCAGAATTAAGGCACTCCTGGTATGCAGAAGGTGATCGTCTTTCCGACACAGTCTATGGTTGCGTTGTACGGCCCGAGCCAATCTATTCCCAGAATGATGTCAAAGTCCTTTTTGTCTAGAACTATCACGTCAAGACCGAGCTTTTGACCGCCGATACAGATAATCCCATCAGCGCAGGCTAAGTTTGTGAGTATTGGTGTACCCGAAGGTGTACTTACGCTAAGGTCGAGATCTAATAATATTACAAGAAATTTGTGCTCGACGGTAAAGTCCGCCGATATAAAACTATGCGAAGCACCTAAATCAAATAGTACACGAGCAGGCACATTATTAAAATTTAGTATACCTGTCACGATCGTATCTGATGCAAGCACTTCATCTCGAGTCATGGCGTAAACGCGGCCCTGGGTATTGGGGCGACGGTCTTGGCCATTTTACGGTACGGGTTGATAGGCTCGAGGCGCTGGACCTTGATTTCCTGGATGGTGCTGTTGGGGTGCCATTGGGTTCGGCCTTCTGGTCGGACAATCAGCACGAACGTGGCCCCTCTTGCCACAGTTCCAGCGTCCACCCTCTGGTATCTGGCAGTCGTCAATAGTATAACCGACATGGTGACATCGGTTGCAGTAAGGCCGTGGATCACGCCCTTGATATCTACCTTGGTACCCATTGTTTGGACGCTTGGTCATATTGTTTCCTTCCGTATGGCTAGGGCGTTTGTGATTGTATGTATGCACAGCCCCGGCAGCACCTGGAGGGTATTGGGGTTCAAGGCGGAGGGCGTGGTTGAGAGACTCCCCCATCGTTTTGTATTAAGGAATAGACACATGGGCGTAAATAGATGGTCGTAGACCCACTTCGAATCGTCGAACACGACTCGCCAGGGAGGGCAGGAATTTTTCAGCAAATTTAGCTAACTTGTTGAACTCTGCTGCATACTATCGTACCGTCATATTTCTTTGCCTTAGCTGCATAAATTCATTTTCCTTCTCTTGTCGAACAACTTCAGGGAGGTACATGATCTCGAACGCCTCCCGAAAGGTGGCCCAAGAAATTGCACCTGTCTTATTGTCACGTCTGATCGCTCGCTTTTACACGGCCCACCAGTCGTGCGCGTTCAATCGGAGTAGAAGTTGAGCGCATGCGACTTTGTTGGACTCTTCGACACCCAGAAGCTCGAATTTATCTTCCAACTCCTCCAACCAGTCGATCCCCACGGAGCGATCTTCTGTGCCATTGAAGGAAGTGCGGCAGCTTTTTGTGAATTTTGACACGTCAAAGTTGGAACTTCTTGGTGCTGCAGGTGTAGGCTCGGGTACCTCCGATTCGACTTCACTTTATCTGGCCACAGGCTCGGTTACGGCATGGGTTGTCGCAGAGTTGTTGTTGTTGGCCACAACTGTCTGAACAATCTGCTGAAGAGTATCAAGCTGCTTCTGCTACAACTTGAATTATGCATCGAATCGGGCCTCGAACTGAGTCTAGTATGCCTCCGTCTGCCGTCAATGTTGCTCATTCAGGCATTGATTCTCCTAAGCTTGTTGTTGTTGCGCTTCCAGCATACGCAACATCCTTTCCATGGCGTCGTTAGAGGGTCCGGGCCTCGAGCTACTCGAGCCGCTCGAAGTACTTTCTTCGTTCGCCGCCACGTTCACCGCCATGCCTTCTGGGATTTTGAAGGCAAAATACATTAGTCACAAAACTTATTACGGACTCACTCGTATGGAACGACATATCTCATCGACACGAGACCAACGGTTTTGAGACTGGAAACTCGACACTGGAGGCCAAGGACGTAAAGCCGTGCTCTGATACCATTATGTCACGCCCCGATTCTGTAGAATCGATAGTCGTCCTCCGGGCGTGATGTCGTATGAACCTCAATTGCGCTCGCACAAGGCATAGTCATAAGGTTATCCGAAACACAACAACAAGAGAATGTGCAGAGTAAATTGAACACATTATAAAGAAGGAAACTTAAGCTTTATTAATATGAACATCATTTTACAGACTCTATACAAGGGCGCCGTGCGAGCTTTTTACAAACTGACTCCATTACAAAATGAACGTCGACGAGATAGCCATTCCATATATTTCATCCATTGATTATACAACCAGCATTTCAAAACCACCTGGGATGGCGGGAAGTCGCTCCATCTGTCTTCTGATCTTCAACAACGGAGTCTTCAAAAGATTGGATCCAAGCTTCGACCGCACGGACGAAGCTTCAAAACACACGAACGTTGCCTCCCTTTACGTAGCACGTTCCTCCCGATTTATCGTACCTGTAGAGAGAGCGAGGATCAGTACAATCAACATGTACTGGCGAGTGGCTAATTAATTTCCAGGCTCTCATTTGGTTCAAGAATTTAGATAAAATTTTACAACTTGCTTTTAGTGGTCTTTCTAGCCATCCTATACGAAGCATTTTGACGAAACATAAACCAAGCAAGTTACACCAGAATTTTCCTCGACAGAGTGCGCCATACGACATAAAACTTACCATCACCTTCCTTGTTAGTTGATAACAATTTATATCAAGTATTTGATGTGGAGGTCACTGGCATTAACTAGTCATCCTGGACATAGCCTGGTAAACGGGACCCTTGTAACGCAAGTATCGAGCTCCGATACAAGTTCCCGTATTACCGATTGCCTATTACCCAGCTCGGCTATAACTTGTTTCTTCCTAGGCCGAGTTGGTCATGTGGCCCCGGGTTGCCGCTCGAAGAAACCATCGCCCTTGTCGACAAGTTGTCCATGACCGTGGTAGGTTAACAAGGTACATTTTAGGGTACTGTTGGGGCTTGTTATGTAATCGATTCATTTACTTGGTTGTTTTGCAGGCCTAAAATAATTCTATCTCCTTTCTACACAACTCATCTTTTTTCTCTTCTAGCACATAGGACTTGTATTCTTCAAGTAAATCATTCAAACTCGATATCATTACCCGAGTTCTCATTTTGAAATAGAGGGTCGAGACGAAGGAGGTCAGCCACTCACCTTAGTATTTACTTGAGACAAAAAACTGGTTGGCCGCACTAGACGTCGCCTACGCGATTACCTAAAATCGCACAAACAACCGATTAGAACATTGTATGTATTATGCAAGAAGTTCGATAGAAAATGCGAGTTCGAAATGTAAGCCATGAAAACCATCGAAAACATTCACGAAAATGCATTCGGAAAACCAAAGCCAAAACCAACGCAAGCGGCGTAAAAAACAGAGCAACGAGAGGTCTCTTCCGACTCAGCCGCAGAGTCAATCCTTGAGGCGCTATCCGCTGAATATGGGACTTGGTTCCGAAGAAGCCATTCTATAACGGAAAATGGATCTTAATTCAACCGTTTCCGTTCGATCGACTCGGCCGATTCCGACCTATCGGGCCCGACCGAATTGATAGCGACAGTGTTCCTTTCTCGCATACCCCGTGGACGAAAACGGGACACGATGTAGGGACGGGGCACTACACCATAACCAACTAAGAAGCCTAGGTCAGTCTACCAAGGTTAGGAAGGGTTGCCTATGTATCGGGGCATGGTATTGGGAATACTTTGTGAAGGGTAATAGGTAATGTTAAGGTAATTACCTAGAAGCTAAGGTATGAGTCTAAGGTGTTAGGATATGGTTAGAAATTGATTGTCTTGGTTGGTAATGGTTAGGATTAGTGCTCTTAGACTAGTTTTGACCTCGGTTGAACGTTTTGACCAAAAGTCAACGAAAGTTAACCAAAAGTCAACGAAGCCTAAAAGTGACTAGAATTGACCCGAAACCAAACCAGAGTTGACCAGTTGACTAAAAATCAATAGTTAGTCAACATTAGCCTAGTTTGACCTATGATTGACCTAGAGTTGACCATGGTTGACTAGTTGACCAAAAGTCAACTATAAGTCAACCTTTGATCCAGTTTGACCTAGTTTAACTTGGATTGACTTCCTATGATCAAGTATGACCTAGTATGACCTAGTTTGGTCTAGTATGATCTAGTATGACCTAGTTTGGCCTAATATGACCTAGTTTGACCTAGTTTGACTTAGACTTGCAAATTATGACTTAATTAGTTTTCCTTTCATTATCAAACCCTATTTTGACTTATAGTATCTCATCTTTACGTCTGTGATTACTCTGAGCATATGTTCACCTTATCAGCTCAGGACCACAGGCGAGTACATTCACTGATAGTTTTTATTGTCTTGATATCTGCTATATCCGATTCAGTTGTAGTGTCTTACTTGATTTTCCGACAGGATGCTTTACGGACTAGTATATATTGGATCATGACATGAGATGTTGTTCCTAGATTTTCTTGAAATATTGGTATATTTCCTGTCTTGTTCCCTGTACTTGTATAGACACCGATTCCTAAGGGGATTTGCTACCCTCTTAGGGAATCCCGTGTTATGACGTGTCATATCCGGATCCATTATACTATTCGGGGATGGAGAATTATTAGGGGCTATGTGATCAAAGCCATCATGTTACTATATTCTTGTGCTTGTTCCACCCTCACTTCACGTAGGGTGTAGTGAGATCTTATTTTTTGTGCTCGTTATCCAGGTTGGCCGGCATGACCCTTTCCAGTGATTTTCATGTGATTATCGGGCCAAATGGATAGCCTGTCCTGTAACTTTCCCAAGCCGATCACATAACGTTCTAATAATTCATGGCATATTTTATATTTATTTTATCACATCATATATCCTGCTCAGTTCTACATTCAGTACTTTTCTCACCATGTTATGATATTCAGTATTCACATGTTCTACATGATCTTATGCTAAACCTTGATTGGAGGCTAAGTTCTGTTCGGGAGAAGAGTTACAACCTCGGTCCTTGTTTGGTTTACGGGTTGTAACTCGGCTTCCAAATAGCTCCCATGTCATCCTATATCTTTGTCTTGTATTTTATTATAATTGTCTCTTATAGAATTTGTCAATTCATATGGAAATGCTGTAGTGTTTGTACTTGCTCATTTTCCTGACAGGATACCGTTGATATATTACAGATGATTCTGAGGCAGACTGCTCGACCTACTATGGGGTCGAGATAGATGGAGACTTAGTCCAGGACTTTGGCTTATTAGTTGAGCCACTAGACTTTGCACACCCAGAGTAGTATAGCTTAGTTAGGTTTGCCTGGACTGCGATCCAGCTAGTACTTTCAGACTGTAGTATTTTATATTATATTTTAACATTCTGTGATGTGTTTATATCTCTGAACTGTGTTGGATCCTGAACTCATTTCCTGTTTTTACTTCTATCATATTTTCATTCCATGCTATCTACCTTAGTTTTATCTTGTGATTGAGTTATGCCATATTATATTCTCCGTGCGGAGATGACAGGTACCTTTATACTGTTTAGTTGTAGTATTTATAGACGATCTATACAGCGTTCTACCGCCGATTCTGCGGCATAGGCTGGACGTAACCACGTACTCGTGTCCCTAATCAGGGTGTGGGTCGTGACATTAACAGACGAAGAAAGTTGATAGGTCGCTGCCATTGGAGTCCAAGGAGTGCCGCGAGTTCAGTCAGGAGGTGACAGCGAGTATTCCAGAAGTTCCTTCGTTCGAACTTGCTAGTTTCTGGTAGCAGATCTTAGTAGGATGAATCTTGCTTTGAGCAATGGTGATCTTCATCACCCCATCAGAGTTGCATCTTCTTCCTCCTCCGTATTCGAGATAGAGATTTCAGGATCTTTAGAGAAGCAATTCTCAGAAGTTCCTCATATACAGAGTGTGGAGCAAATTTATTTGTAGAATCACTTTTGTTTACTTACGTTCTTATATCTAAGATCTGTTTCGAGAATAACACATATTAGTTTCTCTCCCTTACCCACTTGTGAGTTATTGTGGGCTAGATTTGTAGGTCACATGCGCATGTCGCTGCAACCGTCGGGGCCTATTTTGGCTCAACGTTCGTAATGTGTGCGCGTATGCGCCCATATCTGCAGGCGCTGAATGTTGATCCAATTTGCACTATGGTTCAGGTTGAGACCCAAAAATATTTTTGTTTTGCTCTTCAATTTTTTTTATCTTTTAGCCTTTATGTTTTGTATCCGTTGCAGCCCTTAATTTCCTAACATGAAAATGTTTATAGATCCAAATGGCAGATTTATCAGTTGCTATATATCATATTAAATTCTATTAAACTATTCGGTTGGGGCGTAGCTATATATACAGTCTATATTCCTTTGTTTTAAATAGTCCTTTTGACAGGACAAACCTCTCTCTCTCCCTCCTATATACTTTAAAACCATCTTCATAATATTTCCATGTTGTTCGCTCTAATCTCTGGAAAAAAACTAAGTTCAGGTCATTATCTCGAAGCTGTGTGTAGTAACGGAAAGCCAGTAGAAAGAAAGTTTTACTTCTAAGAGAAATTCGAAAAGAAGTTTGCACATAGACCTCGAATAATCTTTTAGAGTAGTACTTCGTACACGACTCATCCTTGTAGACCGGTAGCACTAAACTTTTTTATTATTTCATTTTTTGTTGCTTATAATAAAAGAAAATTTATAACAATCTAATAGATTATTAGTTTGAAATATCTAACATTTTGTCGTTAGAAAATAATTTTATTTATAATTCTATTTAGAAAATAGTTGAAAATTCTTTTTTAGTAATAAAATATGTTGAATATTGTTTTGTTTAGAAATAAACAATTATGTTTATAATCATAATTTTAATTCATTGAAATAGTCTAAAAATATATATTTAATTTTGTTTAGGAAGTTGTAAAGGAATCCTATTGTAATAATATTTCATAAAATATATTTTGTTCACGATCGCATTTTTGGGAAAGATATGTTTGGGATGATATGTATCTTTCAAGGAGATAAGGGAAGAAGAGACAGGTTCAAACAAGACTATTTTCCTTTCCTTTATATATTACGATTTTGAATAGTACAATAAAGCCCTAATGGTAAGGATTTGTTATTACAAAAATAGATTCTGAGAAGTATGCCGATAGAGATCGGGTACTGTAATGATCCCTTTACTCCGTTGATAATCTGATACTTAGTAGCTTCTCGAAGAGCTCTCAATGACTCTCTCATATGTATCTGGTACCCTCAGCAATGAGGTTGATTTGATGGATCTGATCAGTTGATGATTTGATCTCCTTTTCTGATTCTGTGATCTTCCTCCTCTTTTGCCTTTTAACGGGCAAGTTATGAAGGATGTAATAATGAGGGAGGATATCCTACGTGGAAGGTGTCATCTGGATTGTTACAGCTGTTTAGACAGGCTGTTTAACTGCTCGGACTATTTGAGGCGCTGATTGGGCGACCATTGCTGCCGGAGCTCCGGGTGACGACTTAAGGATCTTCGAGTGTGAATATTGGTGATTATGGCTGTCCATCCGTATGGCTTGATCACATGTGACCTAGTACGGACGAGTATTTAGGACAACTTGTTATTTGAATGGTGCGGTTATATATGTAACGTACGAGCCATAAACGGAATACTTAAATCAGGTAGCACCATCTTTAGTTGATGTGTGGCACCGACCGTAATTTGAAGGGAATCTCTGATTTGAATGGGACAGTTATGGTCCACACACCATAAATGTGGTGTTGATCCTCTAAGCCATTACCAACAGGATTTGTGGTGATCCGGTTCGGGGCGCGGACCAGCTTGTGATGATTCGGTCCAGGGCGCGAACTAGCTTGTGATGATCTGGTCCGGGGTGCGAACCAACTGTCTTAGCTTGGGGGTGGCTCAACAAAGGACTCGATATGTCTGCCTTGATGTGGAGACTAGTTGGTCCGTTTGAGCCGCATGCCTTATTGGTCGCATAGGGACTTCTTGGAAGGGAGGCCGCATAGTGTATAGGCCGTATGTGATCTAGTCGTATAGTGTGGTCCGGTTGTCTTTGGTTCTGCAAAGATAATGTACCTTTGGATACTGTGTTGTTGGGACTTGGCCTCCCTCTGGAGGTCTTATGGGCCTTCGTGTACTTTGCATGAGGGGGTTTGGTCATGATTGAGCCTGGCAAATTTCCAAGCTTCTACAAGACACCCTTCAAATCTTTCAAACTTGGAAATAAGTTTGGAATGCTTTGAACAGAAGCATGGGATTTTCAGGGTTCTTGGGCCGCCAAGGCTTTAGTGAAGTTTTCGGACTCCTGATGACATCGTTTCATCTGAATGCACCCTTTTTTGAAATGTTTTTAGGCTAGCAAGTTCTACTATAAAGGGGTTTTGGTTTGATGACAGCAGAGTAGTTTGTTCGCTTCTGTTCTGTGCACACTTTCAAACCCTAGGTGTCATGGCCCCCAAAGCTTCATCTTCTGGTGCATGTGCGAGGAAGGTTAGGAACGGTAAGGATCTGGCTTCTGGGTATGATGAGCGGCGCTGAAGTTTCCTCATGATGTCTAGCCGCCGGTCGAAGGTAGGAATGCCCCGTGTTTGGTAGGTTTTGTTTCTAAAACCCCAAATGTGTTGAGTCGGCTCATATTTTTTGTCTTGTAGTGGTTCTTTCTCGAGCATCGTCGGGTGAGCTCCTTGTGAGTGCGGAGCAAAATGCCGTGGACGAACTTTGATGATCTGAAGGCCGCCATCCAGATCCAGATTAACGACGACCAGCCTAAAATTTGTCAGAATATGGTGCACGATCAGAGCGTCTCTTTCCTTCTGGAACAGTTGTATGCGGGAAAGCTCTACTCTGCTAAGGGAGAAGGGTTTCTGAAACCTTTATTTTTGTTCGGCAATGCCTTTCTCTGTTCGACGTCGAAAGTAGTTAAGATCGAAGAGGATTGGCATTTCTCTTCTGGAGGAACGAGCATGCACTTGTCTTCGATGGAACGCCACCTGTTGTTGTCTGCTTTCGCGTTGGTGGCGAGTTTCCAAAGGAAGTGTGTGAGGATGACTAAGGAACTAGCGAACGTCCGACTTGATGTCGTTCGGTTTTCTTCAAAAACGAAGAAGGTGTATGCGAACTTCAGGGATCCCATTCCTGTTTTGTCTATGGGTTCACTACCTGGTGCCTCTCTGAATGACCTATCTCTAACTGTTCGTCCATTTGCCACGGACACTTTTGTAAATAGGCTAGCAGCGAAAAGATCTTACCCCTGAACAACTTCGGCTTGTTGGTTGGGCCCACTATGAACTTGTGTGGGATGCTTTGTCAGGGTAGATTTTGGAGAAGTATGAGGGCGAGTTAAGGATGATTGACTTCACTACCAGAATAAGTCATATTAGCGACGCCCAAAAATGTCGCTAACATGACCGAAAATGTCGCTAAAAATGGTTTATCTACGTATTTAGCTACATTTTTTTGTTGTCGCAGAAAGCCATGTCGCTAACAGGCAAAACGTCGCTAATCGTTGCGCTTACCGACGATTATCGACGTACGTATATGTCGGTTATCCTAGAAAATTTACCGACGTTTACCGGCGCACCGTTGGAAATATGGCGACGTTTAATACGTCGGCCAACGTCGGTAAATTCTGCAACATTTAACGACGTAGTTCTAGTACTTACCGACGTTTACCGATTCTGTAAATGAGAGAAAATCTTGGAACGCGTATCGACGTTTACCGACGTAACGTTACGTCGGTATGCGTTGGTATACCTGGTGACTTACCGACGTTTACTAACGTTCCTCTGCGTCGGTAAACGTCGCTAAACTGAAAAAAATTATAGAATGTCCACAGAATCACATTTTCTTCCTACAGTTCAATAAATAACAAAAAAACCACAAGCACATTTTCTTCCTGGGTTCGCCGACCCCTTCGGTGGAATACTCAACACCGGTAAATCACAACAGTATAACAATCAACACAAACAATAGTAAAATTCTACAACCAACACAAAGTGTACAACCAACACAAAGTGTATAACAAACACTAAAATATCCAAAGTCTACAACCAATGTCCAAAGTACACAACCAATATCCAAAGTTTCCACAACCAATACTAAAAGTCTACACAAACAAATAATCAACATAAACAAACACTAAAATCTCATCAAACAGTCCTAACTTGGACTACTGCAGATCTGGAGGAAGAGGGGCACTGTCGCGCCTTAAGGATAGAAACATCTCGTACTCCTCCTGTAAAATCGTCACCGATGAAGAAGGTAGTGACGTCGGTGGAGTCGAAGGTAGTGACGCCGGCAGAATCGACGATGATGAAGGTGCACCTGGAGGACAATAACGCTCCAACGCTACTAGTCACTGGTGGTAGAAATCCATGGTAGATAACAGCCTCGTACTGCTATCAACCATCGAATCCTGCATCAACGTCAGCCTCTCGCCCATGGACAGCTGTAATGCCTGTAGATCCGTCATGCAGCACTTTGCCGATGCTCTAAGATCAGTGACGCCTCGTTCTGTCCTCTCAGTCACATCTCTGAGCTCTATAATGCTGCGGTCGAGCGTATCCAATCGTGCTAGGAGCGCAGCATCGTCCGTATGGTGCTGCTCTTGGATCCGTCATAGTAGCTCATCACGGACAGACTCTATCATCTGCTAGAATCGGGCAGACTCCTGGGAGGGCTGTGGGCCATGCACAGTAGCAGGGAAGGTCTTAGAGGACTATATCGCAACTAGGGTACCATAGGAGCCTGTACCGTAGTACGTAACCCTGTAGAGACCACCAGCAACGGTCACCCACAGCTCGTCCTCCGACGGAGCTGGAGCGGGCTGCGAGGAAGTACCGGCCTCTCACGCAGCAGGTGCATTAGTAGCCGCCCGCTCCTTAAGCCGTTGAAACTCGGCCAAGAAAGCATGGATACTCTATAACTTCTAATGTCTAATGTACTTATTATTACTAACTACATGAATACTTATTTGCATGCATATTTACTAAGTTATATCAAAACTAACACGAAGTATTAAAATTAATAAATAGAATTGTAATACATAGGCCTGCTCCGCCCTCTCGTCAATAAGCTTCATGCCCTTCCTATGTGTAGCCAGGAAGACAGTTACCATATTGACGTCATCACCCCTCTTTACCTGTAATTAAATATATCACCTTTTACTAATTTACCGGACTTGCATTAAAATAATATTTCTGAAATAAAAAGACATACTAAACGACGAAAATGTTCCATCATCGGAATCGACCTACCGCACCACTTTGATCCCTGCTTCCTAGCCGCCTTGGCCTTCTCAGACTTTTTCTTGTCCCTTGGCTCGTCGAATCGAGCCTTTATTGCAGTCCACTCTAGCCTTTGGATCAGGGGTGATCCAACCTTAGATCGGCTTTCCGGCACGATAACGAGTCTTCTGATCATTAATAGCATCGCGGATTAAATGCAATGCAGGACATCTACATATTTCTTCCAAGTCCAATCCAGCCTTTGGATTGTCTTTCGTCTTTTTCTTTACGTCCATTACAGTATTAATTATGTTGTCAAACACATTCTTCTCGATATGCATGACATCAAGGTTATGTCTAATCAGATTGGTGCTCCAATATGACAAATCCTAGAATATACTCCTCTTCGTCCAGTTATGAGTTCGACCAAATCCGTCACACTTGTAGCCCTTAGCAGGCTCTTCAATAGCTCTCGGTAAATCTTTTACCTCTTTCCATATCGTGTATCCGGGCCACCTTGGAGGTGGATTAGTCTTCTCCACAATGCCAGCACGAAAAGCATTCTTGTACCTCCGGTACGGATGATCCTTTGGCTGGAATTGTCGATGACAATCGAAGAAGCACGGTTTGTCTCTGTGTTTCAAACGGAAAGCCTTAGGGTGGTCCATGCAATACGGACATGAAAGATGACCATGCGTGCTCCATCCAGATAATATTTCATAGGCTGAAAATTCGTTGATGGTCCATATAAGTGCTGTTCGCATCTAAAATTTTTATTTTCTAGAAACATCGTACGTGTTGGAACCTACTTCCCACAGCTGATTTAACTCATCAATCAATGGCTGTAAATACACATCGATGTTTCTTTTCGGATTGTTCGGACCTGGGATAATAACGGTGAGGAACATATACGGAGTCTTCATGCACATCCAAGGCAATAGGTTGTACGGAGTGACGATCACAGGCCAACACGAATACTGGGATCCTAAAAGTTCGAATGGGGTAAAACCATCGGAGCAGAGACACAATCTGACATTACACGGATCAGAAGCAAAATGTGGATACTCTCGATCAAAGTGCTTCCATGCTTCTCCATCAGATGGGTGATCCAACAATCCTTCGGTCTGTTTCCGCTTATGCCAACTCATGGTTTCTGCAATTTTCTTCACCATAAACAACCGCTGCAACCGCGACGTCAACGAAAAGTAGTACATTGAATCGGTAGGTTTTCTTGCACCGACAGACTTTCCTCTACCACTGCCCTTGTAGCGATCAGCACCACAAAATTTGCAGGCGTCTTCATCCTTGTCGTCTTTGTAGTACAACATGCACCCGTTGCGACATGTGTCAATTTTTTCGTATCCCATCCACAGCGATCTCATCATCCTCTTAGACCGGTAAAAGTCTTTAGGCAACTTAGCACCCTCAGGCAATATTTCTATAATCAACTCCATAAGTCGGTTGTAGCAATCTTGCGACATATTAAAATAGGACTTGATGATCAACAATCATGTAACCACCTCCAACGGTGAATGATCCTCACAACCAGGATATAATGGAGTCCTTGCATTCTTCAGCAACTCCACAAACTTTGCAGCATCGGCGTTCGGTGCCTCCTCAGGTGCATCATGATTGTCCGAATCGAAACTAGGCCCCGCCGTGTCAAAAACCATGTTTACCAACCCATCGTCGTAAGCAGCGTGGTTGTGGACATCTACATAAGGCTCATACTTCGATGCTAAAAATACAAGTTCTCTGTGCGCGCTCCATTGATAGTAATTTGGCGTGAAATCCTTCGAGTATAAATGATATGTGACTTCCACTTCTGGATGATATTTCAAGTTGCAACATCTCACATACGGACATTTAATTTTGGTACCGTCCATGTACTGAGGGAACGTCTTGGCAAACTACAGGAACTGCTGTATACCCTCTATGAATTCATCTCGCACACCGTACATGTCATCAGGATGATGGTTGTACATCCACGAACGATTCCGCAGATAGTAAATCATCTCCATATCCATTTGAGGATAATTCTGTAAGATAGATACACATTATTCGATTATATTGTACACATGTGGATGCATACACATATGAGTATTAAATGAGTGTCGTCACGTGTTCTCTTCGAAGAAAATTTACTTTTTCATAGAAGGGGTGACATGGACACTTGACTTCTGGCTGACACGGACACATACCCTAATTATCTAAGATACCTACCTAGCACTTACCTACATATCACATTAACTTTAGGTATTTGTGTATCATGTTGATATCATGTACCATGGACACAATATCACACTGATACTCTCTGATAAAAGTATATGTAATCCACACACATTACAGATTTTGATAAGCCATCTTGAGCATTTCACATAACATTGTCTCAAATTTATATTTCAAGATTGATTTTTTTTCCTCCTCGACACTACCTGAAATCTAACATAATTCTCACTCAAGTTAATAACTTTTCGGCCACAAACATTATGTTGTGCTGTCAAAACTTATTAGCAAGTTATACTTGTTGCTATACAATTTTTGTGGTTCAGTTTTCTACAGAATTGTAGAAAAAAAAAATTTACAACAAATTACTAGCTAAACACACACAAAAACATAATAAGTTCCTTGACAAACTTCACTACTAAAATATAGCAAATTGGCGACGGAGGATTAGCGACGGATCGTATCCGTCGGCCATAGCGACGGCCTCGCGACTACCTTGTGACTGGCTACCGTCAGAAAGCAATGAAAAAAAAATTTAGTTTTTTTGCGTCAAAATCAGTCGCACAGCCGTCGCTAATTTGACGAAACTTTAGCGACGGATTCGTGTCCGTCGCTAATATTTCGCACATTATGGCGGCAAAATCTGAAATAAATGGCGCGCTAAATTAGCGTCTATGTGACGACGGACGTTCCGTCGGTAATCTAGTTGGTATTTAGCGGCTACCTACCGACGGATATATCCGTCGGTAATCCGTCGCTAAATACTGTAACCTAACTTAAATTGAGCCGACGGGGGAGGAATTTTTCATTCCCCCCAAAAAACTCTATCTTTCCCCTCTCTCTCTCTCTCTCTCTCCGACGAGCTAGTGGGTACCCCATTTTTCGGTGAAGCTCTCTCCGACGGGATATCGCTCTCTCAGGTATGCTCTCTCTCTCTCCCTCTTTCTCTCTCTCTCTCTGTTTAGGGTTTCGGGTTGGTGGGGGGGTGGGTCGGATGTCGCTCGGGCCGGCGGGGTGGGGGGGAGGGAGTGGGGGCGGAGGGGAGGTTGTTGAGGGCCGGGGGCAGGGTAGGGTTTAGGGTTTTGGGGCAGGGGTAGGGTTTCGGGTGGGGGGTGGGCCGGCTGTCGCGGGGGCCGACGGTGATGGAGGGAGTATATATAGCCCTCTCTAACTGTAGGTATGTCTCATTACTATATATATATATATATATATATATATATATATATATATATATATATATATATATATATATATATATATATATATAGCCCTCTCTAACTGTAGGTATGTCTCATTACCTACATTAGCTCCCAACCTCACACACACACCCCCCCCCCATGATATGAACCGCGGCCAATTGGCTACTGCTCTGCTACAGGCCAAATTGGCCAAAACTAAAAGCTCTCAAGAGCACTCATACAAATATAAACCCAGTAGCCAACACATTCTAGGCAAACACACACACACACCATGATATGAACATCGGCCAATTGGCTACTGCTCTGCTACAGGCCAAATTGGCCAAAACCAAAAGCTCTCAAGAGCACTCATACAAATATAAACCCAGTGGCCAACACATTCTAGGCAAACCCAAGCCATGGCCAAGTGCAGCTAGTACAACTTCTGTTGCTACTACTAAGCAACCTATGCTGTAATACAAATACAGCCTGCCACTAGAGGGCCAAACCTCCCTCGCTGCAGTGCAGTGCCTACACTGCCTACAACACCCTTTCTGGTCCTAATAGGACCTGACCAAGAGGCCCTGCCACGAGGTTAGGCAAGGTGCTGCCTGCCTACTGTAGGTCAACCATACTTACTTGCCACTGGATGGCTCAACAGGGGTGAATCCCATGTCCCCAATTCCTGTAGTGGTGGCCAAGCCACCTGCAGTACACCCAAGACTCAACGACCATGCCCTCTCACTCGAACACAGGCCATTGGCCAAGTCCTGGTTACCCTTGCATAAATGCAACAGCCTAAAGGCCCTTACCTAAACCTTATCTGCAGTAGGGAGTACCTCCTTTCAACTGAACACTGGGTTCCCTCTAAACACACTAAGACACTCCTCTAACCTACTGATACAGGGACACTCACTGACACTTGACAGTAAGCCCACTGTCCCCAATACTAACTCAGAACAGTTAACTCACCTAAACACTGATACATTCACTATGGTTCACACGTTTTTCACTCTCACTGATCAGTCACAGGAAACGAAGTTTTCTGAACACTCAAAGATACTAACTGACACTCTAACACAACTCTCATACAACTGATCACTAACTCTGATACTTGGATTACTGACCTCTCTAACTCATGTATCCTAATTGCTAATAAAATACTAACTCATAATACACCCTCATTTTACTGATCCAAAGACACCAACACAAGACACTCATACAACTAAACACTCAAAACAGTACCCATGTCCTCACTGATTGTAGGACTGACACCAACTAATATCCCTTCTCTTCATGACAGTAGCCCCATTCTCTCTTTATTTCTCTATTTTCGAATAGCTCACCCAAATACAAAGGGACTCACTCATAAAACGCTCACACTCTTAACACACACACACACATACTTCTTAACTGATACTTGGGATACTAGGACTGATATCCACTGTCACTTGACAGTTATATCACTTACTGACTGAAATCAGCCTATGCCATTGGCCCAAGATGGCCTACTCCTAATAGGCAAATTGCCTCACCCTAACCACTCTAAACTCTCATCCTCTGAACACTCACCTTACTAATTGATACCTTATACTTAGACACACACAAATCTAATGCATTGATACATACTCATGTATCCTAACTGATTTTACTGATACAGTGACTTACTTGACTGATGCAGACCTATGGAAAATGTACTCAAACAACATGATGGTTCCTTTAGTTAGCTTGCTTATGTTACAATTATATTATTTGTGAATATCGATCTTACCAGATGGCACCCATGACCCGAGGAGCGGCACGTCGTTTGAGAAAAATACTGAATGCTGAGGTGGCTCCTCCTACTGTTAAGGAGAAAGTGGCACTGGTAGCTAGTGAGACCGGAAGTTCTATTCATCCAGCACCGGTAGCTAATGAGACCGGGAGTTCTATTCATGCAGCACTTGCAAGGGACTACATCTCTCCTAATGCCGTCGATCCCACTTATTCGAGGTGGTTGCGTGATCGTATCACTGAGCGTTTGCGTGAGCTGCGTGGTTCTCATTAGCTATTACTGAACTTATTTGTATTGGACTATTTGTATTGGGTTATTTTTGTATTAGACTATTTGTATTGGACTACATATATGAATTAGTACTGTGTCAATCTCTGGATTGTATTGGATTACGACATGGTGATCAAGACATAGTCCCTGCAGCCATTCGACTGGCGAGGCAGAAACTATGTAGCCGTAGATGAAGTTGACTATCCTCCGACCCTCATCCCTCGACAATGATGATACGACAACCAACCGGAGAGGATACTCTGAGAGATCCATCTGAGTAGGACGTATACTCTAAGAGATTACCTTTACAAGAATGATATCAGTAGTGGGATTGAGTGTTGGAGGAGATACTATCAGAGTATACGTCCTACTCAGATGGGTCTCTCACCATTACTATTTTTTCTGACAGCATGGTAGATGTGCTCCGTCAACAGATTCTTGCTCCGAGCCAAAACTTTGCCCCGGAGCTCAAGTGGACATCCTTCGTGTAGAGCTCGAGTGAGAGGTTCCTGACAGCATGGTGGTCTCCTTTGTCAAAGGATTCTTGCTCGTCCCACAATTGGTTGTGGGACGAGCAAGAATCCTTTGACAAAGGAGACCACCATGTTATTTGTGGGACGAGCAAGAATCCTTTGACAAAGGAGACCAACATGCTGTCAGGAACCTCTCGCTCGAGCTCTACACGAAGGATGTCCACTTGAGCTCCAGGGCAAAGTTTTGGCTCGGAGCAAGAATCTGTTGACGGAGCACATCTACCATGCTGTCAGAAAAAAATAGTAATGGTGAGAGACCCATCTGAGTAGGACGTATACTCTGATAGTATCTCCTCCAACACTCAATCCCACTACTGATATCATTCTTGTAAAGGTGATCTCTCAGAGTATACGTCCTACTCAGATGGATCTCTCAGAGTATCCTCTCCGGTTGGTTTGTGTTCTGAGCCATCCGTTCTCACACTTAAAACACATATGAATTAGAACTGTGTGTCAATCTTTGTTTTTGTATTTTCGACGAACCCAGGAATTGGATTCTGTATTTTGTATTTTGGATTCTGTATTTTGGCTCCAGCTCCATTTGCATTAATCTACGGTACGATATGGTGATCAGGACATTCCCTGCAGCCATTCGACTGGCGAGGCAGAAACTATGTAGCCGTAGATAAAGTTGACTGTCCTCCGACCCTCATCCCTCGGCAATGATGATACGACAACCTATCACAATATCTTATATAGTAGTAGATGATATTTTATTATTACATTATGTGAGTTCATCTTGATTCTGTTACATTCTTCAGATACTAGATTCGATAAGAACGTATACTGCACCATATGTACAGAACATAGATGATTCACACTAATGTATGCTAGAATGAATTTTGGGTTGTGTTCTGAGCCATCCGTTCTCACACTTAAAACACATATGAATTAGAACTGTGTGTCAATCTTTGTTTTTGTATTTTCGGCGAACCCAGGGATTGGATTCTGTATTTTGTATTTTGGATTCTGTATTTTGGCTCCAGCTCCATTTGCATTAATCTACGGTACGACATGGTGATCAGGACATAGTCCCTGCAGCCATTCGACTGGCGAGACAGAAACTATGTAGCCGTAGATAAAGTTGACTGTCCTCCGACCCTCATCCCTCGGCAATGATGATACGACAACCTATCACTATAGCTTATATAGTAGTAGATGATGTTTTAGTATTACATTATGTGAGTTCATCTTGATTCTGTTACATTCTTCAGATACTAGATTCGATAAGAATGTATACTACACCATAAGTACAGAACATAGATGATTCACACTAATGTATGCTAGAATGAATTTTGGGTTGTGTTCTGAGCCATCCGTTCTCACACTTAAAATATATATGAATTAGAACTGTGTGTCAATCTTTGTTTTTGTATTTTCGGCGAACCCAGGGATTGGATTCTGTATTTTGTATTTTGGCTCCAGCTCCAGCTCCATTTGCATTAATCTACGGTACGACATGGTGATCAGGACATAGTCCCTGCAGCCATTCGACTGGCGAGGCAGAAACTATGTAGCCGTAGATAAAGTTGACTGTCCTTCGACCCTCATCCCTCGGCAATGATGATACGACAACCTATCACAATATCTTATATAGTAGTAGATGATGTTTTAGTATTACATTATGTGAGTTCATCTTGATTTGTTATATCCTTCTGATACTAGATTCGATAAAAACATATACTACACCATATGTACATAACATAGATGATTCACACTAATGTATGCTAGAATGAATTATAAAAGATTTTCAGTTACATCCGGTTATTGGTGAGTACATGATTACATAGTAATTCTGTTAGTCTTGTGATACAGATTTTTACTCTCTCATGCTACCAACGTCACAACTTTTCCAGTGCTGCTCCCTCTAATGATGATGAACGTAAAAATCAAAGACCCCCCTCTCCTTTCTCACTCTTCACAGTTCTCACAATAGGAAGGTTCAGTGCTTTCTAGTTCTCTTCCATCCATGCTCTGGACCCATCTGCTCCTCCCTACTTCCCTTTTTCTTATTTGACTCTCTCAGCCACATATGATATCCAGCTCAAGTGTAGAGTCGGGGGAGAAGAAGTAGGCAGGAAGAGGAGGGGGAACCAGCACAGCCGGCGGCACTACCTGGAGGAAGTACAGAGGTTTTGCTGGAGGTGTTGGCGATTTTTTCAGGATGGTGTTGAGGAGCAAGTGTAGAGTCGGCCGAAGGAGCCATAGCTTCCTTCGGCCGACTCTACACTTGCTCCTCAACACCATCCTGGGAAAATCGCTAACACCTCCAGCAAAACCTCTGTACTTCCTCCAGGTCATGCCGCCGGCTGTGCTGGTTCCCCCTCCTCTTCCTGCCCACTTCTTCTCCCCCGACTTTACACTTGAGCTGGATATCATATGTGGCTGAGAGAGTCAAATAAGAAGAAGGAAAGTAGGGAGGAGCAGATGGGTCCAGAGCCATGGTGGAGGAGAGGAGAAGGCTCCCAAGACTCCCCGAGGTGGATATCATATGTGGCTGAAAATTTCGATAAACTTCTTATTTTTTTAATAATTTGAGTAAATTTCTTTACCCTATATAAAAATTTCTGTTGTCAGAGAGATGGCTCCCAAGACTCCCCGAGGTGGTGCTGCTAGCTGAGGAAGGGGCCGAGGCAAGGAACCCTTGGAAGTCGACACGGAGGAAGTCCCCGTCGTCAAACAAGAGCCGGTGACTGTTAAGGAGGAGGTGTTACCAAAGATCGAGGTCAAGGAAGAACCGATTACCATCAGGGAAGAGATTGCTCCCAAGGTTGAAGTTAAGGAGGAGCCACCGTCAGAGAGCAGTAGCATCGGGACCGACCATCCTGTCCCTACAGAAGACTTCAACCAGATTGAGCCTTCGTATGTAAAGTGGCTGATAGAATGGTACATGCCTCAACGCAACTATGATCCCTAGCTGTGAGGATTCATCGTCTGACTTGCGGTCTTTTCTGAGGCATTGTGTTGGATTGTTTATGTTTGGATATTTTGCAAAATGGCTGATAGAATGGTACATGCCTCAACGCAACCAGATTGAGCCTTCGTATTTGTATTGGGTTGTTTATGTTTGGATATTTTGCTATGTATGTTGGGATAGTGTGTTGGATATTGTGTTAGATATTTTGTTGGTCATTGTGTTGGATATTTTTTGTGTATGTTGTGATATATTGGATGTTTGGAGATACTGTGTTGGCAATATGGATATTTGTTGGATATATTGGATGTCGGATGTATTATATTTGTGTATGGTGGATGCTGAATATATTATATTACAGGGAATAGTCTCTTTCCTGCAATTTTTTTTTCAAAAATATTTTAGTTAGCGACGGATTGCCGACGGACTGTTGCAGGTATCGACGGATTACCGACGGGTTACCGACTGACATTTGCAGCTAGCGACGGTTTCCTGACGGATTGTCCGTCGGCCTATTTCTGAAAAAATTACGCGACGGAAGGGCGACGGACGTTCCGTCGCTCATATTCTGGAATATATGGAAGATTTTCAGAAGGGTGGCGACGTATTATCCGTCGCTCTTCCGTCGAAAATCCGTCGAGGATGGCGACGCTTTGAGCGACGGATATTGCGTATCAGAAACCCTCGGATACACGGTTAGCGACGATTTAGCGACTAATTTTTCGTCGCTAAGTTTATGAATATATTAAAAATTTAAACTGTCGTAGTTGACGGGACACCGTCGGTTAGCCGTCGCTAAAAGTTTTTATTTTGCCAAAATATAACAATGTTCCAATAATATCCTTACCTTTTAAAATAAAAATAGTATTGTAAAAAATAACATTAATGGTAAAATAAGCAACGACACATGGTTACTTTTGTCATAACTTTTGTAATAAATATTGAAAAAGGAGGAGAAAAAATCAATCCCATAGGTCTTGACTGGAACCATATTCCCACCAATTTTTTCTCTTGTCAGGAAATTGATTCCCAAGTTTGTAGCTACTAAACAAAGGAAAGGAACAACTTTTCTTTCTTGGTTCCTTAAATCCGTGAACCAAACGAGGCCTTAAGTCCATCAGGGGTTCACTTTTTTACGAACATAAACTACATGCCCATTGTCGGACTGACTGATTCGAGTAAAATTGAATTGGGTCCTAAATCGTGTCAGAAATCGAGTCAAAAAAAAACCAAGCCGCTGCAACTTGGAAAAGTGGTGACATTCATGACATTTAAGTAACGGTAGTTCAAGATACTTAAAAAAGAAGTAAAATCGAAAGATAATACCACAGAGTGATAATTTTCAACGCTAATCTTGTTGTATGTAACAATGGCTGGTGGGGTGGAATTGGGGGTGATGAACATAGCAGCGTATAAGAAAGCTGATATGTTACTTCGAGAGGGAAAAAGGAACATTGCTATGATCATGCCAACTACAGTCTCTTTGAGCAATCACTTCTTGTGCAAAATCAAATGCTCCTCCACAAAACATTTGTCAAACTAAAACATCCAACATTTTCTCGAAGCCTGTGTATTCAACATCAAAGTGCCAACTCTCAAGTTATTCAAAATCACATGACCAAATAAAATTTGCAGGCAAACAGCTTGATACTTCAAATATGTCTGCACAGGAGTCTAACCATTAAACATAGTTTCCAAAGACGAACATGTCTCTAAGGGAAATACTCTCAAAACTTAAAACATAACACTCATATCTCATAAGCACAACGCAATCGATAGCCAGATCCATCAAAACCTCAGTCTTGCGGTGACTCGCTGCCCCTGGGAGAAGTACGATCGTTATTGCCATCCCTCGGGCTGGGGCTTCGGCCATTATTTGCAGGACTACGAGACCTGTTCTCCGGCGGAGAACTCCCCCTCCCAGGACTCATGGGGCTCCTGCTGTCATCCCTCCTTGGGCTCCCACTGTAGTCAGATCCGTTGCGCTCAGACTGCTTGAGCTCCTTTGGCGGAGGGCTCACTCTCTCTTGGGGGCTCCTACTATCTTCTGGGGAAAGGCTTCGCTTTCTCCCCTTTGCTGGAGGAGGGCTCCTCTTTGATTTAGGGCTCCTGCTGTACCTAGGGCTCCTTGATACGCTGCGCTCTCTCCTCCTCGGAGCAGGAGACCTGGATCGACTGAGTGGGCAAAAAAAACTTAGAAGTGGCTACAAACTTCATATGATAGGATATCAAATGCATTAAACAATAAATGTTCAGAGGTGAGAATGCTTACTAGATCAAAAGAGCAGTGCAATAATGTTGAAAGTCACATAACGTAAAACATTTACATTAAAAAATAAAGTTAATTATTTTCCCCGAATGCCACCAAGGGTTGTCCAGTAGTTGGGGCTGGTGAGGGTTATTTTGGAGGTCTTGGATTTAAGACCAGACCTCGCCCAAAAAAAAAGATGCCATACGGGTTACTAAATTTGGGAATGAATATGGGAGAATAATGTAGCAAATGAAACACAGTCTAAGAAAAAATAATACATAACCACTTATAAAGGTGAAACACTTAATTGAGGACCGATTAATACAAAAAAAATGTCAACCCAAATAAGAAAGTAAAGTCTAGTGTAACTGAGACACTTTATGAAGCAAAACTTCCTTCAAGCCCGCTATTTATGTCATTCAAGGTCAGGTCACATATAACTTGACCTCAGAATACATGGACAATTGGCAGCTACCAGACCACAGAGAGCACGTGGAAAAGATGAAGGAACAAAAATAGATCAGGTAATCAACCTCAAAGAATCAGAATTTAAAAAGATTTCTTATTATTGTCGTCGTAGACCCATAATGATGCTAATGCCTTGAGGCTGCAAAACATGACTTGAGTAAAGAATATGGAGGGAAGTAATGTTGGTGTTTTTGCCTTTAGACTAGGAAAGATAGTTTCACATCGGCTACACCAAATGGTGAGTATCTCAATATAATGTATTGCTTGTGTTGAGGTGTGCACATGAGGTGTGGTGGGGCACAAGTGTGTGTCATGTGGGAGTATTTTCCTAGAAGGAAAAAGAATTAATTCCAACAAAGATGTAAGTTAATTTTTGTTGTGCGGACTCGGACTCGGACACGGACTCCAAGATGTCTCGTGCATGCATGGGAGTGTTCGGGAGGTAGGCGTGGACTGGCACACTTCTATGCTGATTAGGGATGATCTAAAATATCAAACTATTTTTGAGTATTGGTATTTTAGTCCCACATCGGATAGGAGAATAGGTGAAGTCTCACTCCACTCTATAAATAGAGCCCCTTGGCCTCCTTTGAAAGATGCACCAAGATGAAAGTTAAAGGAGTCCGTAAAGTCCAGGAAGCCCGTTCAAGTCTCAAATATTGACTGACGAGTGTTCCAAAAGTTCTCTAGAACTTGCTGATTCCTGGAAGTGGATCGTATATAGGCGAATCTTGCTTTGAGCAACGGTGATCTGATCACCCAGCAAAGTTGCCTTTCTCTTTCTTCTTTCATTCTCTTCTTCTCTGATCTAATCAGAAACTTCTTGTAGGCTTTCGTCGCTGCTGCTGCTGCTAGCAACTCGATTTGTACCTTCCTAAAAGAAGCTCTACATTCGTTTGATGTTGTAACGAAACCTCTTTAGATTTTCGTACCCAGAATCCTCCAAGGATCTCTGTAGTGCACCTTCTTTGAAGTGTTGCTACGAAACGTTGTTGCTATTTTGACAACTGTTTCGATTCTCTATTTTCCATCGAAAATTACGCCTCGGGAATATCAATCTCAAAGCAAGATTTAGATTCGATGGAGAACAACCGTGCAAACCTTCTCGACACAAGTTTTAAACTTGAAAAGTTTTGACGGGGAGCATTACAACGTCTGGAAGAGAAAGGTCAGCCTTAATCTTCAACTTTGAGCGTAGACTACATGTTGACAGATCCTGAGCCTTTATTCCAGAAGGTGAAAATGCTCGAGGAGTCGCTGAGGCCACTGCTCTGCAATCCAAGTGGAGGAGAGATAACAACCTTTGCAAGTTGTTTATCTTAAACTTTATGGAGGACTCTCTGGCAGAGTCATATAGCAAGACGGTACATGCTAAAGACGTCTGAAAGTCTGTAGAGAATCTCTACAAGGCAGATGAGAACAGGAACAAGATTCACGTAACCGAAAAGGTCTGGAAGATGCGATTTGAGGATGACAAGACGATCTTGCCTCAAGTCAAAGAGTTTCTCAAGTTATGTCAAAAACTTGAGGATGACGGCATGCCCTTGGTCGATGCATTTGTCGTTGGGGGCATTATCGCCAAGCTCCCACCTGGGTGGAGCAATTTCATCGCGGACATGCATCGCAAGAAGATGAAGGTGGATCTTGAACGTCTCTTGCAGAGATTCATGTTGAAGTAGAGCTAAGGACTCTCACAAGCTGAAGGTGAAGTCAGCTCAATTTAAGCCAAAGCCTAAGGACGATGGGGCTTGCTTCAACTGTGGCAAGAAAGGCCACTTTAAGAAGGATTGTAGGACCAAGCCCAAACCAAAATAGCAGGTATGGCTAAACTTAGTTGTTTTGATTACTTAACTTGATTGCTATTGTTGCACAGGTTGAGTTATCTAGCGTGGTAGATGACTAGTGGTCGGACACTAGTGCATCTGACCACGTGTGCTCTCGAAGGACTTGTTCACCGAGGACGAGCTTTGTTATGACGAAGATCTCGATGGCGAACATATATCTAGCAGAAGTTCTGAAGATCGAGGCAGTGGTTATTAACCACCGACAAGGACACTGGAATGCACGTTGCACGTACCAGAGATTTTCGGAGATCTGATCTCAGAGAGTCTGTTGTCTGATACAGACTTGAAAGATGAATATTCGTACTAGCCAGATGGAAATTTCTTGGCGAGAAACATGCTTCGAAAAGATGTTCGGTACTGAAGGGATGTTCGAACGTCTGCTGATGGTGATGAAGTTACTTCATTGAATGGACTGAGAGTTGTTCTATAATAGAAGCAGACTCAAGATGTCATATCTAAGCCTTATCTCCAGAATGTGGGGGTAAGAGGTGGAGGGATTTGAGGTCTGTGCAGAGATAAGACAGGTCAGAAAGCTGCTCAGACGATTGAACTAAAGTACAGATCTCCTGGAGTTAGTACACTCAGATATCTGTAACTTTTATCAATTCTCTACGGAGGCCGGGTTGAAGTGTTTCTCGAAGTGCACGTTCGCATGTCTTCTCAAGTCGAAGGATAGAGCATTCGAGAAGGCCAAGGACTTCAGGGCTGAAGCTGAATGTTAAACCGGTCTACAACTACTCAGGATTGATCAAGACGGAGAGTATCGTTTGTTGGATTCTCATCGTTCTATTATGAACATGGAATTGGCTATGAAACGACTGCTCTGCAGTATCTATAATCCATGGAGTGTCAGGAAGAAAAAGATCAGGATGCCGTTAAAGATGATATCTATATTGCGGATCTTCCAATATATTTCTGGGGATAGATTACGTATACGGCTACGTTTATCTTCTGAATAAAGTACCGTTCGTATATCTGACTATGATTCTCATCAGCACTGGTTCAAGGTCAGACCTAACTTGAATATCATTCAAGTGTGGGGGTGTCTGGTGTACGTGAAGCTTCCGGATATTAAGATTCAGAAGTCAGGGACGAAGACCAAGAAGACAGTAATTCTGGAATTAGCTGTTGTAAGCTATGCTCGGAGATCACTTGATATTGTATCAATTATATCATTGAGTCTTGCGAGACATAATTCTTTGAAGACAATAGCTAGGGACAAAAACATTATTCTCGCAGATATTCTGGAAAATATTGTTGGTACCGAAGGAGCAAGTACTTTCAAAGAAGTAGGGGTCCAGAAGGTGGTTGTCATTGATGACAACACTTGAACTAGTATTCGCCAAGCAGTAAGCAAAGTGAGTGAGAAGGCCGAAAGATTTCAGAGATAAACGTTATCATCCATCACGTGGAACCTGATGGGGTGATGAAGTCCAGATGCGATCTCCTGAAAGAAAGAGTAAATGATAAGATTGACTATGTAACATCCAATTATAAATAGATGTTAGTTAATCTGCCTGAAGGAGCAAAACCAATCGGATGTAAATGAATCTTCAAGAAGAAGATAAAAACCGATAAAACTGTTGATAAGTTCAAGACTAAGTTAGTAGCCAAAGAGTTTTCTCAGAAGCAGGGGATTGATTACTTTAACACTTATGCTCCAGTAGCACGGATGACGACCATCAGGGTGTTGATTGCTCTAAGTGTAATTCACAAGCTAGTTATTCATCAGACGGATGTTAAAACTGCTTTTCTGAATGGTGAGTTGACTGGAGAGATTTACATGCAACCACCAGAAGGATTCGTCGTCAAGGACTTCGAAGACAAAGTCTGTAAGTTGGTGAAATCTCTGTATGGTCTGAAGCAAGCTCCCAAGATGTGGCAAGAGAAGTTTGATAAAGTCATAAGATCAAATGGCTACAGGGTCAGCGAAACGAACAAATGTGTATACACAAAGTTCGCTGACGGGAGAGGAGTTGTCGTTTGTTTGTACGTGGACGACATGTTGACCTTGGGTACAGATCTAGCAAGTGTCACTAAGACAAAGAAGTTCCTCTCGTCCAAGTTTAGAATGAAGGACTTTGGGGAAGTTGATGTTATCCTAGGGATAAAGATCATCCGGACGGAATCTGGAGTGACATTGTCACAGTCTCATTACATTAAGAAGATGCTCACACGCTATGGGTATCAGAATCTTCCAGGAATAGATACGCCGTATAGGTGTAACAAGAAGCTGAAGCAAAATCTAAGGAAAAGCGTCAGACAGTTGGAGTATTCAAGCGTCATCGGAAGTTTGATGTATGCGACTACTGCCACAAGGCCTAACATAGCTTTTGCCGTGGGGATGCTGAGTCGGTTTACGAACAATCCAGGTGTGGAGCACTGGAAAGCTGTGAAGAGGGTTATGAAATACCTCAAAAAGACTCAGACATACGCACTGCACTACAGCGGAGATCCGCCAGTAGTGGAAGGCTTCAGTGATGCCAGCAGGTGCTCAGAAGTGGAGAGCGAGAGGTCCACAGGTGGATACATTTTCACAATGGGTGGAGCTGCTATATCGTGAAAATCGAAGAAGTAGAAATCGAAGAAGTAGACTATGCTCTCGCGGTCATCCATGGAATCTGAGTTCTTTGCACTTAATACCGCAGCGGAGGAAGCAGGATGGCTTCGGGAGCTCATGTATGATCTTCCGGTGGCTGGGACGCAAATACCGGTGATACCGATATACTGCGACAACCAGACGACTGCGGCGGTGGCATCAAATGACCTCTTCAACGGAAAGAAGAGGATTGTGCGGTTGAAGCACAGAGCAGTACACGATCTCATCAAGAGGGATGTTATTACAGTGATTGATGTTCGGAGTCAGGAGAACATGACGAATCCGTTCACCAAGGGCCTCAAGCATCAGCTGGTCGATGACACAACTTGTAAAATGGGCTTGAAGGCATTCTGATATTGTGTTATTACATTCCTACCATAAAGTTTTATGCTATTAGTTCAAAGAGAAATCTACTAGGCATCTAGCTTTTGGTTCAAGGGAGGACTATTAGCCGGAAGAATATCAGGAACGGTGAGTACTTGTCCCCTGTGACATGGAGAGGTTACGGACCTACAACCACTGTTGTCTACTGTTGTTTTGTGCGAAAAACGGATCCTGTGGGAAGGTTGTCTTAAATGCCTTAATGAGTTCTCAGGCAGAGTAAATGCCTGGTGTGCTTTACAAGAAGCACGGTAGCGCAGCACTACAAGGAGTATAACTCCATGCTATAGTGGGATGACTCCACCATGAGGTTCCCGGTTAGGGATAATGCCTCGGCTTTGTGAGTCAAGTCACAACGGAGTAGCACCGCAAATAGGCAGATAGCCTAATGCTGTATGATAAAATTAAAGAGGGGTAGCCAGCACTACAAAGGGGAGGTGTTCCTCATGTTACAGTGGCACGACACCACGATGAGATACCCGGATAGGAGTAAAGCCTCGGCCTTGCAAGCCATGTCGTTGCGGTAGCGTAACACCGCAAAGGAGCCTAAGGCTTCATGCTGGGTGGTATGGCACTACAAAGAGGATGTGACCTCATGCTACAGTAGTATGACACTACGATGAGGTTCCCGGTAGAGGTAATGCCTCGGCTTTAGGCCATGTCATAGCGGTGTAGCACCACAATGGAAGCGCAAAGCTTCATGTCATGTCTCTTTGATAAAGAATTCATCTATAGTGTATGAACAGAGATATCAGGCCGTCTCTTGAGGGTAAACTTGTAGACGCCTAAAATTATACACTGAAACTAGACTGGCACAAGGCCTTTAATGTGCAGCCAGAAGCACGGTTAATGTCATTATGTGAGTGGGAAGAATTGCAGTTATGGTGCAGAATTCAAGGCTTAGTCCATTCTTGTATCATGCTGTTATTTAACCCATGCGGAAAGATTCAAGTCGTAGCGACATCTCTCCTAATGCATGATGGACAGTCACTGTGGGGAACGCTCAACCCATATATTGAGATATGTGGAAGATTGTTGGTATTTTTGCCTTTAGACTAGAAAAGATAGTTCCACATCGGCTACACCAAATGGTGAGTATCTCAATATAATGCATTGTTTGTGTTAAGGTGTGCACATAAGGTGTGGTGGGGCACAAGTATGTGTCATGTGGGAGTATTTTCCTAGAAAGAAAAAGGATTAATTCCAACAAAGATGTAAGTTGACTTTTGTTGTACGGACTCGGACTCGGACACAGACTCCAGGATATCTCGTACATGCACGGAAGTGTTCGGGGGGTAGGCGTGGACTGACACACTTCTATGCTAATTGTGGGATGATCTAAAATATCACACTATATTTTTGAGTATTGGTATTATAGTCCCACATCGGATAGGAGAAGAGGTGAAATCTCACTCTACTCTATAAATAGAGCCCCTTGGCCTCCTTTGAAAGATGCACCAAGAAGAGAGTTAAAGGAGTCCGTAAAGTCCAGGAAGTCCGTTCAAGTCTCAAATATTGACTGTAGAGCGTTCCAGAAATTTTCTAGAACTTGCTGGTTCCTGGAAGCGGATCGTATATAGACGAATCTTGCTTTGAGCAACGGTGATCTGATCACCCCAGCAAAGCCGTCTTTCTCTTTCTTCTTTCCTTCTCTTCTTCTCTGATCTAATCAGAAACTTCTTGTGGACTTTCGTCGCTGCTGCTGCTAGCAACTCGATTTGTACCTTCCTAAAAGAAGCTCTACATTCGTTTGTTGTTGTAACGAAATCTCTTTAGATTTTCGTTACCCAGAATCCTCCAAGGATCTCTGTAGTGCACCTTCTTTGAAGTGTTGCTACGAAACGTTGTTGCTATTTTGACAACTGTTCGATTCTCTGTTTTCCATCGAAAATTACGCCTCGAAAATATCAAGTAAAGAATATAATAGACTGACCAAAGTGCTCTGAATACCTGTAACTTCGACTTCGGCTATAACTTCTACCACGACCCCTACCACCACGAGGGGATGGTGATCGTGAAAACCTGCAACATAAGCAATCAAAAAACTACCTATGTTATTGAGCTCTACAAATAAACTCCAATGTGTTTAATAGAGTACAAACACGGAAAGTAAGTCACACCTGAGACTCTTAGGACTATTCTGACAGTTCCTTTCTATGTGACCTCTTTCTCCACAGCGATAGCACTTGTTTTTCCAGTCTCCAGCTTTGCAGTCTCTGGCCCAGTGGCCATCGATCCCACAATTGAAGCAACGACCAGAACCAGGTGGGGGACCTCTGCCAAGATAATCACGTGAACTTCCAGAGCCACCGCGTGAACCCTATATTATGAGAAGATATCTAGATTGAAGGAATGGCGCGATGAAACACTAGGGATAGAAAATGAAATAGAAGAACAAAAAAAAATGCATTAAAGTAACTGTATTAGGTCATATACAGTAGATAGGAATGTAAGTAGTTACTTTGGCAAATTCCACAATGATGCGACTTCCATCAAAGTCTCTCCCATTTAAGCTATATCTGGCATCATCTGCATCTCTAGCATCGCTGAATTCCTATTGTATAGAGGGCAGTTGCAAGAAAAAACATGAAACATCATACTCAAAATTAATGCAAAACAATATTTAATCCAAATCACCAGACTGCTTAGGCATCTCAAGATGCCAGTTATCAAATAAAAAGGTGCACAGAAATTCTGATAGAAGAGGGTTTACGTACGACAAAGGCAAAGTCATGCTTCAGATCCACATCTCGTACTCTGCGCAAATGGTTGCCAGAAACAGTAAGGCCATCATGACTTAAGTACCGAAAGATGCAATATTTCGCCTCTCAAAAGACGAACAAAACACCACTTTGTGATTGTTGCCATTTCCATAAAAAGCAATAACATAATAGAAAGAATCACCAAAGTCCCCTATAAACTTTGCAAGAATAGCCACCAATTCCACCATGGGCACCCTCTCACCATAGACCTCCCGGTTGAGCAAAAACCCAACAACCTTCAATAAGATTGTTCAAATTGTTAAACACACAGACACCGTGGTTTAACCTTCTCACAAGATAAATTAGATAATATAGTGCATATCCAAGCATAAAAGTTGGCTTGGCAAAGGACTTGGGTCCATCCTTGTCTAGGTAGTCATCCCTCTACCACCCAACCCCTTAAAGAAAGTACTTGAGAAATAACAACATATCAACCAGCTAAGTTTTTTACTAGGCATCAATAAGATAAAGAACGTAAAGCCATGCAAAAGGTCCAACAAGATAGTATTATTGATTATTATAGCCGGAAAAGGATCGTTCGTATTAAGAAATAAGAATACACAAAAACAATGTGGACACACATCAATAACTTAAGCAACAACATTAGGAATAAAACACAAAGGAATAAAGCGTAAAATAAGACTCAGAGAGATTGAATCATTGAAGGACTCGTGGACCAAGTGGTTAGGACACTTGGTGTTTGGTGGCAGATGTTATGTATGAAATTGAAATGAAAAACAATGCAGTATGTTAAACTTGGTTATACAACACTATATGTGAATCACTGCTTTTTAAGTTCTAATAGGTGCATACCTTCCATATCTGCTGAAAAGGTCGTCTAGATCACGTGAACGGGTACGGGATGACAAATGGCCAACATACAATCTTGTGTTTCCATAGCGGTCATCATAACGAGGCATCTTTATCCTGTGGGATCGAGAGTCAAGGTTTATGTATAGCATCCAAAGAAAAGTTAATATGGTGATAATATAAGCACATTGTTTACATCAGTAAGCAGCAGACTATATAAATGTAAATATAAGGGCACCTAAATCAAAACATACACCGAGAATAGGACAAGAAATGCATATGAAGACAACAAGTCTTAATCTTTAATTAAATGGCAAAATTGATAAACTCCTCTTTTAAAAAACTGGAACCACCCCCCTGAATTCTCTTGGAAACATACTAACATCGTAGCCAAGTTGATCCACCAGTTACGGGCTGAAACCCTGACATCAAAATCATCACTTGCCAAGGACATCGACTTCTGCTTATGAGATCCAATGCTCTGTTGGCCCATTCTTTATTTAGATTTTGATCATTAACAACACTTGTATGTTTATGCTATTAGACTAACACTTATCGCAGAAAGCATCGGAATGATATCATCACACAACGCATAGAAATTAAAAATCGGATATCGTATTCAAGATACATGATACAAAGAAGATACAAAGAATATGGATTTCTATTTTCTTACATTCTGTTAAAGTCTGTAATATGTCTTAGGGAATGTTTGTAAACTCTGTGAGTGGTTGGCAATAGGAAGTCTAGACAAGTAGTTTGTAAAATCTGAAACTGGGTCCTCAGACCAGTATACCGGCGATATACCACTTTGGTATACCAGCAATACACTAGTAAAAATCCAGTTTCAAACAGAATCTTAGTCTAAGAAATATTTTGTCCATTGGCATACCGGTGGTAGGTATATTGCCTGCGGTATACCGACGGTCGACCGATAAATTGGTATTTTGAAACAGAACCTTTAACTTGATTCAAATTGATCTCACAGGTATACCGACGATATCCCGCTTGCGGCATACCACATTCCGGCGGTACACATTCCGGCGGTATACTGGTGAGATCTTATTTTCAAACAGAACATTTCTAAACTACAAAAATTCATCATTTCGGTATATCAACGGTAAACCATCTAGATACCTTTAGCGCATTAAATGCAGGCAATCGCTAGAAAACTAGCTGTTACTGTGCAAAGCGGTATACCGACGATATACTGCCTGCATTGCGTGTTTTGCACTAAATGCTTGCCTTTTAGACTTTTCTATTTTAAGGCTTAGTGAACTTTCATTTACTCTCATTCTTTTGAGCATTAAACTTTCAACTACCAAAAAGGTCAAAATCCACCACTCTTAAGATTTTAATCGCAAACTACCATTGTGCTAGTGTAATCAAGAGTTGTAAACTTGTGACCTTCCAAGTGTCAAGAGGATCAAAAATTCTTATTCAAGTTGAAGTCTTTCAGCTCTTCGTATCAAAGCTCAACTGTGAGAAGTTGACGAGTCTTCAAATCAAAGCTCGTGATGTATACTATTTGTTCAATAGTGGATTAAAGTCGGAATGGATTCTGGAAAGGAAGCAGACCAGGATATATCGAGCGTTTGAATTTATTGCACCTTCTTATAATTGCTCTTTGTGTAAATTATTTATAGTCGAATTTTATAAAACCATATTCAACCCCCCCCCCCCCCCCACCCCTTTCTAGGGTTGCCTACATGCTCCTATTAATTGAAACCGTTTATCGCCCCGTATCCTTTGTTGTTATGAAGCATCAATGGACCAGACCATAGTGGTGGTCTTCTAGGCTATTTTGTTTGTACCAACCTATGCAAAAAACCATGAGAGTAACTTTGATCAGTCGGACTCTGTCATGTTTACTGAAGAACCTCACTTTGTTCACAACCAAACACAGCCTGACTGTACCATCTTTCTTTCTTTCTCCAAAGTACCTAGAATCCCTAGCCTGGTCCTAAAGACAAACTAGGATTGAACTAAAAGCTAAGTTAAGCCAGGTCGAGCCTAGTTAACTAAGTATGTTCCATTTTGATAAAGACGCTTGGTTATCTACTTAGCTTACCCTTTGATGCTCTTCCTTGAATTCAACAAATCCCTGATTTGGTGATTCTAAGGAAGATTCGCGTCATTGTGAATCAAAATATAAAGAAATTGATCCTCTTGTACTTCATAAAAGCAAGCAAGATTGATTGGCACACACCAAGAAGTCCACAAATGAACAGTTTTCTAGATATGCCGCTCCTACTCGTTACTTCATTAGTGCAGTCGAGCAAGACATCCCAAATGATGAAATGTTAGAGAGTGAAAATCAAAAGGGACCAGTTATGAGCATGTTAAGTCCAGGCCATAGGCATGTCTGAGAAATTAGATAACCAAAGATGTCAACAGCGATAGATACTTCAGTTTCAGGATGAACTGTTCTGTATTCTAAATAGTCCCATGACGTCAATTAGTTCTTTTATTTTGATACTAGTAAAGAAAATTGATTTTTTAAAAATGTCCAAGTAAATGATGTGAATAGATCAGTTGTTCGGAAAGTTTCTTTTTTTTCTTGGGTAAAGTGCAAAAAAACCCTCATTAAATTCCCACTTTTTGCACTAAAAGACCCCATGCTCTTAACATTCCTAAAAGTATGAAATATGCTCATTTTGTCCCCTTTCCGTTAACTGGTGTTAAGTGGGGTATATAATGACCATTTTACCCCTCTCTCACTCTTCCCCTCCCCTCTCTCTCTCTCTCCGGTGGTGCGGGGAAGAGGAGGAGGGGGGCTAGCCGGCGGGGAGGAAGAGGGGGCGGGGAGGAGGGGGGGCAGGGAGGAGGAGGGAGAGGGGCAGGGAGGAGGAGGGCTGGCCTGGGGAGGAGGAGGCTGGCGGGGAGGAGGAGGGAGGGAGCGGGGAGGAGGGGGAATGGCCTGCGGTGAGGAGGGGGCGGTGAGGAGGAGGCCTATGGGGAGGGGGGGGGGGCTGGCCGGCGGGGAGGAGGAGGAGGGGGGCTAGCCGGCAGGGAGGAAGAGGGGGGCGGGGAGGAGGGGCCTGGCCTGGGGAGAAGGAGGAGGCTGGCGGGGAGGAGGAGGGAGGGGGCGGTGAGGAGGGGGGCTGGCCTGCGGTGAGGAGGAGGCCGACGGGGAGGAGGGGGGGCTGGCCGGCGGGGAGGAGGAGGGGGGTGCGGGGAGGAGGGGGGCTGGCCGGAAGGAGGAGGGGGCCTGGCCGGCACTAGGGGAGGTTGGGAAAGGGGGTGGGGGGAGGCTGGTGGGGAAGGTTGGGGGGGTAGTTTAGGTATTTTCTAATTTAAAAAAAAAAAATGGACTTAACGGCCATTTCTAACGGTCAACAGACGGTAGTGGGCTTTTTGCTCGTGCGGGGAATGTAAGAAGGGGCAAACTGCTAAATTTTTCTAATAGGTCTTTCTACGCAAAAGGCGTAGATGTAACGAGAGGTTTTTTGCAATTTACCCTTTTTTCTATCGATAACATTCAAACTTAAAAAAAAATCTTCCATTTAGAACTAGATTAGATGTCCATTTGAAATATTTGAATATATAACTTGTACTAACAGTTCTTTTAATGTGAATAATGTAAAACAATTGAATTCTTGTGTATAATTGATCATGTATCTCCTGTTATAATAACTTCTTTTGAGCGTTCTCTAGAAAAAGTGAAAACTTTTCAATGGATGATGATAAAAATTTGAACTTTTTTTTGTCAAATTTATTCATAGCACACAATTTTCTACCATATTATCTACCAATTCGTATAAACCAATTCTATATATATAAGTTTTACTTTTGAGAACCAGAACTGAAGAATTCAAATAATGACCTAAAAAAGCTGATAATTAAATAGCAAAAATATGAAATTGGCGGATAAAGTATGGATAAATAGTCGACCGAGAGAAATTTCGGGGAAATTTTCACCTGACGGCTCGGCAGCCTTTCGAAACAGCAGCAAACGAGGAACCCTAGTTTGATGATTTGGGGGAGAGTATATTTTTGGGCTTTGGTAATGTCACTCTCTATTGCACGTGATGACACGGGCGAGTGTTTGGGGCCGGGATCAAACTTGGGCATATGGGCTTCAATAGCTTCTTTCCAGACCGGGTTTGGTGAGGCTTCTGCTTAAGCTGCCCCAAAATTCAAGAAGGTTGCTTGGTCGCTTCTGCTTACTATTTTTAAAAGAAGTACAAAAAAAGTTTGTTTTGTAACATCTGCTTATCTGAAAATTTTGAAAAAGTATTTTAATTTTGAAACAGATTTTAAAAGTTTGAAATTGTTGTCAAAAAGTTGCATCTGTTACAATCACAACCCAAGGCTCGTTGTTACTAGATAGTTTCTTTAGGATTTTTTTTGGAAGAAATAAACAGAAACCACATGATAAGAAATCTCAAAGTGAGATATTCCAAATCGAGTCTTAGAGCATCTCCAATCCTATTGTGAGTTTGAAAAAAATGGTTGCCACATAGAAATGACACCCATTTTTTTCAAAAGTATTTCTCCAATACAAATGTGAAATAAAGTGTGGAGTTGACATGGCAATGACATGGCAAAGACAATGTGAAGTTGGTTGTCTAGATCTAAGAGCATCTCCAACCCTATTGTGAGTTTGAAAAAAATGGTTGCCACATAGGAATGACAACCATTTTTTCCAAAAATACTTCTCCAATGCAAATGTGAAATAAAGTGTGGAGTTGACATGGCAATGACATGGCAAAGACAATGTGAAGTAGGTTGTCTAGATCTAGACAATGCACTTCACAATGACTTTGTCTCCACATCATCAATTATGAATAGAAATATTTATAAAAAAGTTGAAGAAGTGGAGGAGTTGCCTTGGAAGTTGGAAAAAATACTTTTTATTGTCCCCTCAATACTTTTGCATTGGAGAGAGTTTTTCTATCTCATTGTCTTTTGAGATATTATTTTGCCACATAAACAAGACATTGTCTTGTGGCTCATGCCACATAGGAGCCAACTAAGACTCACAAAACTTAACAAGACAATAGGGTTGGAGATGCTCTAAGAGCATCTCCAACCCTATTGTGAGTTTGAAAAAAATGGTTGCCACATAGGAATGACAACCATTTTTTCCAAAAGTACTTCTCCAATGCAAATGTGAAATAAAGTGTGGAGTTGACATGGCAATGACATGGCAAAGACAATGTGAAGTTGGTTGTCTAGATCTAGACAATGCACTTCACAATGTCTTTATGTCCACATCATCATTTGTGAATAAAAATGTTTATAAAAAGAAGTAGAAGAGTAAAAGTTGTTTTGGAAGTTGTAAAAAATTACTTTGTATTGTCTTCTCAATACTTTTGCATTGGAGATGACTTTTTAAACTCATTGTCATTTGTGAATATAATCTTGCCACCTATACAAGACATTGTCTTGTGTCCCATGCCATCTAAGATTCACAACACAAAATAAGACAATAGGGTTGGAGATGCTCTAAGAGCATCTCCAACCCTATTGTGACTTTGGAAAAAAGTTAATGCCACATAGGAATGACAAAATTTTATTCAAAAGTTCTTCTCCAATGCAATTGTCAAGTCAATTGTAAAGCTTATGTGGCAAAAATTAAAGAAGACATTGTGAAGTTGATTGTCTTGTTCTAGACAATGCACTTGACAATGTCTTCTTTTTCATGTCATCAATTATGAATAAAAAATATTAGAAAAAAGAAAGAAGATGAGTAGTTGTCTTAAAAGTTGCCTTTGAAGTTGGAAAAAATATTTTTTATTGTCTTCTCAATACTTTTGCATTGGAGAGAGTTTTCTATCTCATTGTCTTTTGAGATATAATTTTGCCACATAAACAAGACATTGTCTTGTGGCTCATGCCACATAGGAGCCACCTAAGACTCACAACACTTAACAAGACAATAGGGTTGGAGATGCTTTAAACAATGCACTTTGCAATGTCTTTATGTCCACATCATCATTTGAGAATAAAAATATTTATAAAAAGAAGTAGAATAGTAAAAGTTGTCTTGGAAGTTGTAAAAAATTACTTTGTATTGTCTTCTCAATACTTTTGCATTGGAGATGACTTTTTAAACTCATTGTCATTTGTGAATATAATCTTGCCACCTATACAAGGCATTGTCTTGTGTCCTATGCCACCTAAGATTCACAACACAAATAAGACAATAGGGTTGGAGATGCTCTTAGCTTGGGTGGATTTTTCTTTTCTATATGTCCAGAGATGTTTGGAACCAACAACTTATCAAAAAAATGAAGAAGAAATTTTTTTTCAAATTTGGAACAATTTTGACAACATCCTCACACCATTTTGTCAAAAGTTGTTTCTACTATTTATGATGACAACATTAAATGTCATATTTTTATTCCTTAATGTCTAACATTATATGCTCATTTCATGGCTAAAGGTACTTATTATTCTTATATTTTGGTTTAGGATGCAATTGGAGACACTAAGTCCCAAATGGAGCTAAATAGCAATTTTGGACAGTTTTGACTCCTTTTTATCAAAATGGGCATAACTTTCTTAGCCAAAATACAATTGAGGTGATGCAAAAAGATTTAGAAAGCTAACACTACAACTTTCGTATTTTGAGTATTCCGAAATTCAGGCTACATCATAAACGAAATCAGACTTGAAGTTTAGTCAAAGATGCTGTGGACGAAAATAGGAACCAAAATAACTATTTTTTACTTGTTTTATGACTTAGTTTTTTTTGTTTGAGAAGTCATAACTTTTAGAAAATTTGTGGGAAGATATTGTGGGCTTCAAACAATTAATTTAGGGTGTATAAAAAGGGAATAAATCATGAGAAAAGGGAACCACAACACAACTTTTCTTTTTCTTCTCCAATTTTTATTTTGAAGATTTGATGAACATGTACGGCTAAAAGTCATTTTGATTGAAGGAAACAGAAGCCTTGGAATCAATAAACTTGTGAGATCTAAATTATTTTTATTTATTTGATTTATACTTTGAGTATTGAATATTTTTCTATGCTCATCTTCATGATTGTTTTGTTAAATTATTCATTTAAATCTACCGCTAAATTAGATATCAAATCCGTAATTGTTTGATTCTTCTAATTTGTGAAGCAACCATGATTTAATGAACTGCTTTGTTTTATTGGATCTTAGGAGAAAACTTTCGACAAAACTAAATGCAACCGTTGTGCTTGTGTTGTTTTGCTTCATCGATCTCTTGGTTCTTTAAGAAATTGCTAGATTAAATGTTCAACGCTTGTCTGGGGTTGTTTAGTAGTTAAAGTTAATTTGATCGCTTGTTTTTAATTAAGCCTAAGAGAGATATGAAGATACTTCCAATGGTGAATTTTCAAAGTATGAGTTAATTTATGCTTGCATCGATGATCAATTTTAAGATCCCAATGGTGAATGTTGACCCAGACCAATATTTGTTCCTTTGATTGATTTCAATATTTTAATTGTTTTTAGCTCTTCTTAAATTTTCTTTTATCATATTCAAAACTCTTTCCCCCATCCTTGTTCACATAGCATAAAATTATACTAATTGTTCTCTGTGGGATCAATCCTTATGCTCACTTCTACATATAAATTTAAGAGTAAATGTTTTATTTTGGGTGACTACGATATCACACGAAATTTTAGCGCCGTTGCCGGGGAGTAATTCTAGTTTTTTGTGCTTTTTATTCTCTTAGTGATCTCATAATTTTATGTTTATTAGCAAACAAAAAATGAAACAAAAATTTAACAGGACATGGCGACCAATTCTCAACAATATGCTACTTGGCTGGATCTTTCTTCTAGGCATGTTAATGAGGTAAATGTTTCTTCTCTTGAACAACAAATTGTTAGTTTAACTTCTCTTCTCAATCAAATGGTTGTAGGTAACATGCAAATAACAATAGCTTGTGGAATTTATTTAGTAGCAGGGCATCCAACTGATATGTGCCCAACTCTTCAAGAGGAGCCCAGTGAACAAGTAGATGCGGCATGTGGTTTTTCTGGACAATCACAAATGTATCCCTATTCAAACACTTACAAACTAGGATGGGGAGATCATCCCAATTTGAACAACGAGAATCCACAATCAAATCAGCCAGCCATCAAAATCGTCCAAGTTATCAGCAGTACAAGCAACCATACCCCCATGAACAACAACCGGCCAAGCTTCTAATCCTAGTATGTCTTTAGAATTATATTGTTAAGTCTCTTACCACTAATACCTTGCAATTTCAACAGGAGACGAGGGCCAGTATCCAAAATTTGAACAATCAAATGAGCCAAATGACTACTATAATTAAAAAGCTGGAGGCACAAAGTTTGAAAAATTTATCATCTCAAAGGATAATAAATCCAAAAGACAATACAAGTACAATTGTTTTAAAAAATGGTAAGGAGATTGAGTTCCTAGTAACGAAAGTGTTGGCCCATTGCCTAAATGGTCATACTTGATTTTGATAAACAACAACGACTTAAGTCAATACACAAAATATACAAACTACTACTAATGTTACAGGTCACTGAAATCAATATCAAAGAACGTATTGCATCTACTAAGAGCTTTTGAGTTATCATCCAAAAGCAATTGTATTGGAATCTAGATCGAGTCATTTTTACATTTCTTCTATATTTTACTTTTATTTGAGCCTAGCAAATATAAATGTAAAATCGATCGGGATATTACTGGCTTAGGTTATTTTCCAGTCCACTTATCCAAAAAGCCTATCTATATCTCAAATCTTCATATCCAAACAACCCACAAACCCTATGCAATTTGGACCCCAAAAATCCTATTCTGGTTTGACAGAACTCTGACAGAGTTCGGTCCGAGTTCGGTCTGAAAATTTTGAAAAAAAGTTTCCTCCAAATCTGCATCAAATGTTTGTATGCGAGATTTTAGCATCCGAACTTTGCCTAAATTCTGCTCGAGTTCGGTCAGGAAAAACATTATAAATAGAGAAGGATTTCATATTTCTAATCAATCATTCACTCTTCTCTCTATCTATTCCTAAAGTGTTTTTCCAGTGATCTAAAGCTTTCAGATTTCACCTATAGTTCTCTTAGCCAAAGACGGTAACATCTTGTTCGATTTAGAGTCTTTGGTTTACAGAGTTGTAAAGAGGTTGCAAGTTAGAAAAAATATCTCAGTTTTCGGAGTCGATCGTGCGCTCGTCACCAAGCACGGTGTTGTGAAGTCGATCATGCACTTGTCGCCAAGCATGGTGTTGTAAAGAGACGGCAAGCTCTCATTTAGCTTACAAATAGTGGATTAACAGCGGGCAAGAGTATCCACGACTGTATTAGTTCTCTCAGAGGAAAACCAGTATATATTGCGGTGTTCACTGAGTTTGATCTTTTGTCTCTTACTGCAATTTAAATTATTGTCTCTTTATTCCCGCTATAGATTATAACTGTTCATTTTTTAATTAGTGATTATTTCTGCTGCACTCACACATACTCTATTCACCCCCCTCTATAGGTGCTAACGATCCTACAATCGGTATCAAAGCAGGTTATATTCTTATATAACACTCTAGAAAGTATATATGGCCGCCGTGAAATTAATATTTGACGGTGAAGGACAATCCACAAATAGACCCCCACTATTTGTGTCACGCCCCAGAACCAGAATACTGGAGAGCGGGGGCAGACACAGCCAGCTACGTATATTGAAATAGAATGCATCTCAACTATACGGTCACGGCTGTCTAGATATGAGGGTTTACTACAAGCCAGCAGTCTCTTTAGGTCAAGCCTATTGTCTCAATCTCAAGCAATTAACAGAGTTACAAGATATTAGAGCATCAAATACATATATATAAGGCGTCCCAAATATTACATATTGGATGATCATGAAGCTAGTCGTACAAAATGATGGGACTAGCAAGAGTTCAGTCATACATGATCAACCCTAGGATTTGTTAATCATGTTTACAGCCCGTAGGCAGACAGTAAGTAAATGTGCATCGAGCTAACAGGTGCTCGTCGGCTAAACGCCTTAAAAGAATAAATTTACATATAAGTGGGTGAAACAAAAGGAAAACCCACTCTTGGCCCGGGTTCCGTCTAGTTGTCACCATTGGGCTGGAAGCTTGGTAGATCCTCGGGAGCTGCTCCGAAATCTGGCCACACAAAACCAGCTGGGTCAAACCCCAGAAAGAGCAAGTGCCACAAGGAGGCCACAAATAAGAACAAAAGCCAGCATATCAGAACATAAAGAATAAAAGAAGTACAAGTAGTAAAGTACACAGGGCGATAAACGACTAGGGACGTGGAACCATTCCGGGAGCCAGGTTACAATCCTTAAACCAAACAAGGACCGGGATTGTACCCCTTCGCCTGAATAGCTCACTGTCTCTACCCATTTATCGTTAGAGATAAGTAAAACAATCATGATCAAGAGTTCCAGGTACAGGGGCTAGACAAGACTTAGACAGAGCTGGACACCATTCATTCACAATCGGCCAAGCAAGTACTACGGCTTACTACTTTAACTAACTAGGGTTATCACAAACCTAATTACTAACAAGATACAAGTGAGAATTCCAGTCCCAAGCCCTGCAGACTATCCAGTTATCCTTCCGCGGGTTGAGAGTTATAGGTGGGTACATTGTCCGGAAGATAAATGTACCCTTAGGTGACTTAGAGGGTGCAACACATGACAGTGTGCTGAAAATATGCTCTACTCGTCGGCAAGCTACAAGTCCATTAAAGCGCCCAGATAACGAGATTGCCTGTGACTGGGAATTCTCCATGTTCTAGTTTGATCTAATCATTAGCCTAATCCAATTTAGCACGAGTTCCTGGCCGTGGTACCCAGGAAGTCACGTCCTAGACATGATGCAAGACAAGACAAGTGGATTGTACAAGCAAGCAAGCAGGAGCACCCACGGTATCAAGGCAAGTCAAGTCAAGTCAAGTCAGGAGTGCGCCGCCACGGCCACTATCAAGTTATCAAGATAAATCATGTCAGGGTACTGTCAGGAGTGCGCCACTACGGGCCACTATCAAGTCAGGTTGGTCATGTCAGAAGTGCACCACTACAGGTCACTGTCGTGTTATGCTAGGTCCTTGTCATACCATGCCATGTACAATAGTCATTCCAAACATATTAAGTAAAATCAAGTTCATGTCAAAAGGCGTAAGGATATAAAATGGGCGTAAAATATCTAATACAATATCAATATATATATAGGACTATAGAAGAGCCAAGCTTAAAGAAATAAAACCAAAACTCCAAGAGCCAATGGTTTGCGCAAGGGATCAGGGGTTGGATTGTGTAGGGTGTCAGTTGTGCAGGGGCAGATGGCGCATGGATGGATTGCGCAGAAGGTAGACTGCGCAGGAGTGAACTGCGCAGGAGTTGGTTGCGCAGAGATGGATTGCGCATAGGTGGATTGTGCATGGCTGGCTTGCGCAGGGTGGATTGCGCATGAGTCAGGTTGCGCAGGGGCCAACTGCGCAGGGGTTGGTGCGCCAAGGGAGATGCGCGGTCCAGCCCAAGAGGCCGGGCGCAATCGGCTATGCGCAATGAAGGCGCTGGCCGAGAAGGAAAGTGCGCAGTTCACCAAAGGGTGAGCTGTGCAATCGGCCTTGCGCTAAAGAGCGCAGGCCGAGAGGGCTGCTTCTCCAACCCGAGAAGAACCCCAAGAACTTCAAAACTTCAATTCTTCATAACTTGATCAAATCAAAACCAAATCTAGATTTTCAAAGTTCTAACTTGAGTAAAATCGAATTCTCTTCCAGATGGAAGCATCAAAATATGCAAAAATTAAAGTTTAATAGATCAAAACCAAGGAATTCTGAAAATAATCAAAACTTAGATCTAGAACAATGGAGACTCCAAATCACAAAATTTCAAGTTCTAATGTTGATCTACATGTCCTAATCTATCAAATGGACAAATAAAATTGGGTGCTTATTTGTTGGCAAGGTGCACTTGCCTATGGGTTGGGGAGTTGTGTGTGGAGGAAGGAAAAGAAGAAAATTAATGGAGAGTAAAGAGGAGAGAGAAAGGTTGGTGGAGATATAATGAGGGTGGTTGTGGTGTGTTGAGGGTAGAGTGTAGGTTAAAGTGTACCAATTCATATTAAACCAAACCTAATCAAACCAAACCAATTTCCACAAAATAAAACCAAGCCATGGTCCAAAGCCCATTTACGAGAAACCAAAATCCGCAAGTCGAGAAAATTAAAATACGTGCCAAAATCAAATACGAGCATAAATACGTAATACAGGAAATGGGGGTGACAACTCTACCCACCTTCAAAGAATTTCGTCCTCGGAATTTAATCAAGGAGCTAGAGATTGCCACGACAAGCTATACTAAGCATAGACAAGCTACACTAAGCAGTTCAATCACACAATGCAAGCAAGAAAGGGAAAGCGTAAGGCACAAGGAAGACATTATACCTTACGAGTCAAACAGGTAGGGATATCGCGATCGGATGTCGTCCTCACGCTCCCACGTTGACTCACCTAGGGAGTGATGACCCCAAGCAACACGGACTAAGTTAATAGTCTTGTTCTTGAGTATCTTTTCCCTTCGGTCCAAAATAGACACGGGCCTCTCCTCATACGAAAGGTTGGTACCAACAACCAATTTCGAATGATCTAGGATATGGCTCGGGTCCGGGATATACCGTCGTAATTGGGACACATGGAATACATCATGCACCTCACTTAGCGACGGTGGAAGAGCGAGACGATAGGACACATCACCTACTCGCTCTAGAATATCGAACGGCCCTATATACCTAGGACTAAGCTTTCCCTGTACGCCAAAATGAATGACGCCACGGGTAGGCGAGATCCTAAGGAATACATGGTCGCCGATAGCAAATTCTAAGGGACGCCGATGAGCATCGGCCCAATGGCGCTGGCGATCCTGAGCAACTCGGAGGTGATCTCTGACTTTTCTGACCACTTCAACCATCTGAGAAATCAGTTCTGGACCGAGCATCTGCCTCTCTCCGACATCGTCCCATGCTAACGGGGATCTGCACTTCCTACCATACAGAGCCTCGAAGGGTGCCATCTGGATACTGGCCTGGAAACTATTGTTGTACGAGAATTCCACCAGGTACAGGCGATCCTCCCACGAACCACCGAAGTCAAGGGTACACGACCGCAACATATCTTCGAGAGTTTGTATAGTACGCTCTGACTGCCCATCTGTCTGCGGATGATACGCTGAGCTGAACTTGAGACGAGTCCCCAAACTTTGATGAAGACTGCGCCAGAAGTGCGATATGAATCTCGTATCCCTGTCTGATACTATGCTGACTGGCACTCCGTGAAGTCGGACGATCTGCCTGAGATACATCTCTGCTAGCTGCGCCGTCGACTGTCCAACTCTAAATGAAAGAAAGTGTGCCACCTTGGTAAGCCTGTCTACAATGACCCAAATAGCATCTCTGCCTGCCGGAGATCTGGGTAACCAGTCACGAAATCCATGGTAATGTGCTCCCATTTCCATTCTGGGATCGGCAAAGGTTGAAGAAGTCCAGCTGGCCTCTGATGTTCAGCCTTGACCTGTTGGCAAACTAAACATCGAGAGACATACCGGGCTATCTCCCTCTTCATACCATTCCACCAAAAGTGCTGACGAATATCTCGGTACATCTTCGTGCTGCCTGGGTGGATGGAATACTGCGAACTGTGAGCCTCTGCCATGACTTCCTGTCTGATATCTCCACTGGGTACACAAAGACGCGTGCCGTATCGAAGTGTACCATCCTCATGAATACATAACTCTGGCCTTCTCCCTGCCTCGCACTCTGCTCTGAGCCGCTGAATCTTGGAATCTGTTAACTGTGCTGTCCGGATCCTCTCAACTATGGTGGACTGGATCTGCAGGCTAGCCATCAACGCCACGTTGGAAGGGAGGACAACTTCAATACCCATCTTCTGAAGATCTGCCAATAGCTCTGGTTGCGCCGTCAGGAAATAAACTTCGGCTCTCCTGCTCAATGCATCTGCTACTACGTTGGCCTTCCCTGGGTGATACTGCAAGTCCACATCATAGTCCACAAGTAGCTCGAGCCATCTTCTCTGCCGCATATTAAGATCCTTCTGGGTGAAAACATACTTCAGGCTCTTATGATCAGTAAATATCTCCACTCTGTCTCCGTACAAGTAGTGCCTCCACAACTTAAGTGCAAACACTACTGCTGCTAGCTCCAAGTCGTGGGTCGGATAATTCTTCTCATGATCACGGAGTTGACGCGACGCATAAGCAATTACCTTCCCATGCTGCATCAAAACACATCCCAATCCTCTGCCTGAAGCGTCACAATAAACTGTGAATCCTCCGGTCCCATCTGGAAGGGTGAGAATGGGAGCCGTTATCAAACCTCGCTTCAACTTCTCAAATGATTCCTGACATTCTGCTGTCCAAACAAACGGCACATCCTTGCGGGTCAACTGGGTCATCGGCGCTGAAATCCTTGCAAAATCAGAGACGAACCGCCGGTAGTAGCCGGCCAATCCAAGAAAGCTGCGAACTTCTGCCACTGAGCTGGGTACTGGCCATGCCTCGATAGCCACAATCTTCTGGGGATCCACTTCCACCCCTCCTCTGGTAATGATGTGACCCAAGTAAGAAATGCGATCGAGCCAGAACTCGCATTTACTGAACTTGGCGTACAACTGGTGCTCTCTGAGAATCTGGAGGACAATTCTGAGATGCTGCTCGTGCTCTGCTTCACTCTTGCTGTAGACCAGAATGTCATCAAGGAACACTATCACAAACTGATCCAAGTAAGGCATGAAAATACGGTTCATGAGGTCCATGAACACCGCCGGCGCATTGGTCGCTCCAAAGGGCATAACTAAAAACTCCCAATGCCCGTACCTAGATCTGAACGCCGTCTTCGGGATGTCCTGCTCTCTGACTCTGATCTGGTGGTATCCTGACCGTAAGTCTATCTTCGAGAAAACTGAAGCTCCCTTGAGTTGATCAAACAAGTCATCTATCCTCGGGAGAGGGTATCTGTTCTTGATTGTCACTGAGTTCAAGGTACGATAATCAACACATAGCCTGGACGTACCATCTTTCTTTTTCACAAGAAGCATCGGGGCTCCCCAAGGCGATCCACTAGCACGAATGAATCCCTTGGTTCTAAGTTCTTCAATCATCTTGTACAAAATCTCCAACTCTGAAGGCGCCATTCTGTAGACTCGCTCTGATACTGGTGCTGTCCCGGGAATCAAGTCTATGGTGAACTCAATCTCCCGTTCTGGCGGCATCCTTGGAAGTTCCTCTGGAAAGACATCTGGAAACTCTTCAACTATCCGGGGCAACTGCACTGCTGCTATTGCCATCCGCAATACTGGAGGAGATGGCTCTACTGTGCCTCTGAAAAATAAAAACTCTGGCTCTCCGGGAATACTAAAGACAACTCTGCCAATATGGCAGTCTATCCTAGCATAATGGTTCCTCAACCAATCCATGCCTAGGACTACATCATAGTCTGCCATAGGGAACTCTATGAGTCTAGCGGGGAACTCCCTACCGCTAACTACGATCCGACACGAGGAAAACACTCGATCTACTCCCACAAGACCATTACCAGTAAGTATATTGAGCCTCACTGATAATGACTCGGGCTCCAATCCTATCCATGTCGCGAATCGTGCAGACATGAATGAATGCGATGCACCAGAATCAAATAATACAGATGCTGGAAAGGTGTTGACGAGAATAGTACCTGCCACTACCTCACCTGGTGCAACTTTTTCTTCCATGGTTATCATCATAGCCTGACCTCTAGCTGTGGGTCGTCTCTGCTGGAAACCCCTCTGTCGGTTCTGTGCTGGAGCCTGGGTGAACTGCTGCTGGAAGGCCTGGGCCTGGGGTGCCAATGGCCTCGGGTACTGCTGTTGCTGCTGCTGCTGGACTGGAACTGGGGCTGGTCCTCTCACCGAAGAACTAAAAAGGTTGGATGATGATGGACCTCCCCTATTCGGGCAGGTCCCTATCTGGTGGTCTGCTCCTCCACAAGCCAGGCACAATCCCTGTGCCCTACGACACTCTGCCACTACATGGCCCGGCTTCCCGCAATGCGAACATCCCACCGCGGAAGACTGCTTCTGCTTCTGCTGCTGCGGATACGTCGGGGTCGAATGCTGAACCGACGTCACTGAGGCCGCCCGCCTCGGAGTTCTAATGGTTAATCTCCTAGCTGCCGGGGCTGGAGCTGAAGATTGGTGCATCTGACTGTGGGACCGCTTCCTGCCTCCGGTCCTGTCCACAATTCTACGGGAGGTATACTCATGCCTCCTAGCTGCCTTCAACACTGCATCGAACGTCTGGTGCTCGAACTGCTCCACAACCAATAATATCTCTAAGTGCAGCCCTTGCTGGAACCGCTGAGCCCTATCGAACTCGGTTGCCACCAAGGTGGGGGCGAACCTACTCAGCCTGGAAAACTCGGTCGCATAGCCATCGACCGTCCTGCCTCCTTATTTCAAGTTGGTAAACCTGGTCTGCAGGTCGTACCATGCCACCGCATCGAAGTACTTCGTCTGGAACCTCTCTCTGAACGTCGCCCAAGTGACTGGTACCGCTAACCCCATGGCCTGAGCTGCCCACCAATCGCGAGCCAAGTCTAACAACTATAGGTGTACCACCGCCACCTTCTCATTCTCAGGTGTCCTAGCTGCTTCTAGAACCACCTCAGTATCCTGAAGCCAAGCGTCCGCGGCAATCGCATCTTCACTGCCGTCAAAGAAGGGAGGGTTCAAGCGCTTGAAACTGTTGGCCGCCTGATTCCCTTGAGGACCTCCTCGGTTTAGTGCATCATGAACTTCCTGGTGCAAGGCGTCGCCTCGACGATCTTGGGATGCAGGCAGTTCTCTGATAAGCCCTACCAAAGGTCCCTCATCCTGTCTAGCTGGTTGAGCGGGCGGAGCTGCCTGAACTGGAGGTACTGAGCCTCCGGAAAGCATAACTCGGGAGGCTACTCCAGAGTGCTGAGCTTGATCTTCCTGGCGCTGGGGTGCTTGTCGAGCTTCCTCTGGCTGGTTGGCAGGTCCGAGAGTAATACCGCTGAAGAAGACGACATAGGGAACAATAAGGAAAGGACCAGGACGGATCAATAATACAAGCAATGTGATCAGGTCGAGATTCTCGGGGATTTGGAGATACGAGCAGAGATCAAGGACGAATATTGATTGAGACATCTATTCGGTAAACCCTCACATTTCTTGAATGCCAAGACCTGCATGGGCCACCACTTAAACCATGTCACGTCCCAGAACCAGAATACTGGAGAGCGGGGGCAGACACAGCCAGCTACGTATATTGAAATAGAATGCATCTCAACTATACGGTCACGGCTGTCTAGATATGAGGGTTTACTACAAGCCAGCAGTCTCTTAAGGTCAAGCCTATTGTCTCAATCTCAAGCAATTAACAGAGTTACAAGATATTAGAGCATCAAATACATATATATATAAGGCGTCCCAAATATTACATATTGGATGATCATGAAGCTAGTCGTACAAAATAATGGGACTAGCAAGAGTTCAGTCATACATAATCAACCCTAGGATTTGTTAATCATGTTTACAGTCCGTAGGCAGACAGTAAGTAAATGTGCATCGAGCTAACAGGTACTCGTCGGCTAAACGCCTTAAAAGAATAAATTTACATATAAGTGGGTGAAACAAAAGGAAAACCCACTCTTGGCCCGGGTTCCGTCTAGTTGTCACCATTGGGCTGGAAGCTTGGTAGATCCTCGGGAGCTGCTCCGAAATCTGGCCACACAAAACCAGCTGGGTCAAACCCCAGAAAGAGCAAGTGCCACAAGGAGGCCACAAATAAGAACAAAAGCCAGCATATCAGAACATAAAGAATAAAAGAAGTACAAGTAGTAAAGTACACAGGGCGATAAACGACTAGGGACGTGGAACCATTCCAGGAGCCAGGTTACAATCCTTAAACCAAACAAGGACCGGGATTGTACCCCTTCGCCTGAATAGCTCACTGTCTCTACCCATTTATCGTTAGAGATAAGTAAAACAATCATGATCAAGAGTTCCAGGTACAGGGGCTAGACAAGACTTAGACAGAGCTGGACACCATTCATTCACAATTGGCCAAGCAAGTACTACGGCTTACTACTTTAACTAACTAGGGTTATCACAAACCTAATTACTAACAAGATGCAAGTGAGAATTCCAGTCCCAAGCCCTGCAGACTATCCAGTTATCCTTCCGCGGGTTGAGAGTTATAGGTGGGTACATTGCCCGGGAGACAAATGTACCCTTAGGTGACTTAGAGGGTGCAACACATGACAGTGTGCTGGAAATATGCTCTACTCGTCGGCAAGCTACAAGTCCATTAAAGCGCCCAGATAACGAGATTGCCTGTGACTGGGAATTCTCCATGTTCTAGTTTGATCTAATCATTAGCCTAATCCAATTTAGCGCGAGTTCCTGGCCGTGGTACCCAGGAAGTCACGTCCTAGACATGATGCAAGACAAGACAAGTGGATTGTACAAGCAAGCAAGCAGGAGCACCCACGGTATCAAGGCAAGTCAAGTCAAGTCAAGTCAGGAGTGCGCCGCCACAGCCACTATCAAGTTATCAAGATAAATCATGTCAGGGTACTGTCAGGAGTGCGCCACTACGGGCCACTATCAAGTCAGGTTGGTCATGTCAGGAGTGCACCACTACAGGTCACTGTCGTGTTATGCTAGGTCCTTGTCATACCATGCCATGTACAATAGTCATTCCAAACATATTAAGTAAAATCAAGTTCATGTCAAAAGGCGTAAGGATATAAAATGGGCGTAAAATATCTAATACAATATCAATATATATATAGGACTATAGAAGAGCCAAGCTTAAAGAAATAAAACCAAAACTCCAAGAGCCAATGGTTTGCGCAAGGGATCAGGGGTTGGATTGTGTAGGGTGTCAGTTGTGCAGGGGCAGATGGCGCATGGATGGATTGCGCAGAAGGTAGACTGCGCAGGAGTGAACTGCGCAGGAGTTGGTTGCGCAGAGATGGATTGCGCATAGGTGGATTGTGCATGGCTAGCTTGCGCAGGGTGGATTGCGCATGAGTCAGGTTGCGCAGGGGCCAACTGCGCAGGGGTTGGTGCGCCAAGGGAGATGCGCGGTCCAGCCCAAGAGGCCGGGCGCAATCGGCTATGCGCAATGAAGGCGCTGGCCGAGAAGGAAAGTGCGCAGTTCACCAAAGGGTGAGCTGCGCAATCGGCCTTGCGCTAAAGAGCGCAGGCCGAGAGGGCTGCTTCTCCAACCCGAGAAGAACCCCAAGAACTTCAAAACTTCAATTCTTCATAACTTGATCAAATCAAAACCAAATCTAGATTTTCAAAGTTCTAACTTGGGTAAAATCGAATTCTCTTCCACATGGAAGCATCAAAATATGCAAAAATTAAAGTTTAATAGATCAAAACCAAGGAATTCCGAAAATAATCAAAACTTAGATCTAGAACAATGGAGACTCCAAATCACAAAATTTCAAGTTCTAATGTTGATCTACATGTCCTAATCTATCAAATGGACAAATAAAATTGGGTGCTTATTTGTTGGCAAGGTGCACTTGCCTATGGGTTGGGGAGTTGTGTGTGGAGGAAGGAAAAGAAGAAAATTAATGGAGAGTAAAGAGGAGAGAGAAAGGTTGGTGGAGATATAATGAGGGTGGTTGTGGTGTGTTGAGGGTAGAGTGTAGGTTAAAGTGTACCAATTCATATTAAACCAAACCTAATCAAACCAAACCAATTTCCACAAAATAAAACCAAGCCATGGTCCAAAACCCATTTACGAGAAACCAAAATCCGCAAGTCGAGAAAACTAAAATACGTGCCAAAATCAAATACGAGCATAAATACGTAATACAGGAAATGGGGGTGAAAATTTGATGGAACAAACTACACTTATTGGAAAACACGAATGCCTTTCTTTCTAAAGTCTCTTGACTTTGATCTTTGGTCTATAGTTGTTGACGGTTATAAGAAACTGACACATATAGTGATTGAGGACGTACTTGTAGACAAGCCACATGACAAATATACAGACGAAGAAAAGTCAAAGGCTAGTCTAGATGCACGTGCCACCAATGTACTATGCTGTGTAATTAACAAGACGAAGTTTAATCGTGTTTCTACCTGTCCTACGTCTCATGATATTTGAAGACTTCTTGAGGTAACTCATGAAGGTACTTCCCAAGTGAAGAAATCCAAAATTAGCAGACTAACATAGGAATATGAATATGAATATAAGTCTTTTAAGATGAAACTCGGCGAGTCAATTACACAGATGTTTACTCGTTTTCTAGATATTACTAATCCTTTGCAATCTCTTGGTAAGGATTACAATAACCATGAGAAGATCAGAAAGGTGCTACGGGCTCTAACCAAGAATTGGAACCAAAGGCATCTGTAATCATTGAAGGAAACAATCTCACCACAATGACTCTGGAGACACTTATGGGCAAGCTGATGACCCATGAGCTGGACCTACAAGAATTTGAAGAAGCAACCCATAAAAAAAATCTATTGCCTTCAAAGCGCAAGCCAAAAGAGTCCCATGCAATAATTTTGACGAAGAATCATCAAGTGGTGATGAGCAAGCCCTGCTAGTAAAGAACTTCAGGAAATTCTTAAAGTTTGAGAGATCAAACCAAAGGAAGAAAGATGACCACGAAAGCAATAAAAAAGAAATAATATGCTTTGGATGCAAGAAGTCAGGGCATATGAAGAAGTATTGTCCATTGTCAAAGAAAAGCAGTCCATATGATAGATCAAGATCAAGCAGAAAAGCAACAACATGACGAAAGTATGCAAACACAAGCATCTGGCACGAAAGTGATGCCAGTGAATCAGAGAAAGAGGACAGACCCTGCAGTACTGCTAATATTTATCTTATGGCATTCGATAAGGTATCATCTAACCCTCTGTATGATAACTTTACTTTCGATGAGTTAGAAAATGCCTTTAGCGAACTACTTGAAGAACACAAAAACGTGTTAGACAAGTATAAGCAATCTCGCAAAGAGGTTAAGACATGTACAACCGAAGTAGCAAGATTATCTAATCTTCTCGAAGATATTAAAGAGACATCTATTACCGGTAACACGGATGAGATAGCCAAGCTCAAAGTAGACTATCATGAGGCTGTTCTCACCATCAAAAAGAAAGAAAGAGACTATGTCAAAATATAAGAGCTTTATGACATAGAGAAGAAAAGGCACTTAGTCATAGAGCAAAGACTCGCTAATATGACTGCTAAATATGAGGAGTCTTATGCGGTTTCTAAAAAGTTAGAGATCAAGTTAGGCAAGCAGGCCATCCCTGAGACACAGCCTAACGTTAGTCCTAATGCTAAGCATACATCTAAGAGGACTAAACCACAGAAAGCATGCAAGTAACATGTTAGTCATAATTATGCTTTCACTTATAGGTTTTCAAAGTGTCACGACCCGATCCCAAATTATTGGGTCGAACCGAATCATGCCCAGCCTGCACCATTGTGAGATGGCGGCAGTAAGCTGTTCTATATACAGGTATTCACAACAACATCTATACATTTGTCACAACTTGAATATACGAAAATTTTAAAACTTTTTATTCAACAATTGAAAAGTACAACTGAAAATTAAAGAACTAAAATAAAGTACTGAATTCAAATTAACAAACTCCAAAACAATAAAACTAGAAAACTGGAAAACAACTAGTTAGGCGGTCGACTCATTGGTCTCTGGTTCTGCGTCCTCCAAGGGGGACACTGGCAACACCACATGGTACAATACCAGGTCATAGTAGCCATTGTACAATAGCTCAGCATTCTCAATGTCACCTAAAAATGTTGGTCTCCAGTCAGGAGGGAGCAAGTACGAATATGTATCTCACATTTCAAGTAATAATAGAAAAGTACAGGCTACACAGTTGAAACAACATTTTTCAGCAATTTAACAATTTAAAACAATGTGATTTGAATGTGTAAACGTCTATGACCGGCTTGGGTTGTACAATAGCATCCTAGTGACGCGATACGGCTTATCCCTGTGTGTAAGAGGGGTAAACTCGCACAATAACAATATGCAATATGAGAGGTATTGGTCATAATCGTTACACTATTCTCCAATCCCCACAATCTATATCAATCAAATTTGAACCCTAGGAGAGGGTTCCGTGTAGCAATGTGGTTTAAACATGCAACTTGACAATTACTAAATAAAATACAAGAAAACATAACCGTAACTTGCCTCTGTTGATTGACTGGATCGGGAAAGTCGGTACCGAGGAGGAAGTCAAGAACGTCTCCGAGATCCTACAGTTGAGAACCTTGACTTAGAACCATAATAAAACCATTCTAGGTGTGCTAGTGACAATCGCTAGAAGTAGACCCTAGTCAGGTTTTAAGTTATTAATTAATCTTCCGGAAATTGTCTAACGTCGCTACTACGTTCGTTATCATTTTAATTGAATAAGTCGGTTACTGATTAATTGGAAAAAATAGCAATTATCGGTTAATTTGGCAAAACTTTGTATTTTAAATATATCTATATAAAACTAAGCTTTTTCTTTTAAATGAGAAAACATGTGAATTGCTAAATTACTAGATTATTAATTATGAGAAAACTTTATTAATTTTTTTATAAAATATATATCCCTTTTATATTCTACGCATTTAACGGCGAAATCAACATTCCAGAAAATTAAGAAAAAGCTATGCTACACAATACAGGGTCACAGAAAAATAAAGGAAAAACTGGGCTTATGCCCTTACGAATTATTTACATAAATTAATTAATCCTAAGGCGAGCTCTGAGGGCCACGAACGGTCCAAACAGTAGGCCGAGCCCTGCACCATAAATACTAAAAATAGTACCAGTTCTAAAAAAATAAATTATAATTAAATTAAAAATTAAAGAGTCTCAGACTTGGTCGTGCAATCTCATGTTGCTGGCTAACACCTCAACGTACAGGAAACCCTGTAGCGTTTGCGTTTCGCTGAGGCTCATTCGAACGATATGGTCATCGCCTAACGGGTGATACAAAATCCATAAAATCAAAAAATCGACAAATCTAATCTATAAATCATTTTGCAAAAGACCGGTTTTCTTTGAACATAGGTTTTATTCAAATTGCTAATTTTTATAAGAAAATCCCTTTTTAAAATATTTCCTGAAAATTTGGGCAGCATCTCCTCTGTTATTGGGACAACTCAATCTTGGGAGGATGCCAACCACAACACAATTTAAATATCCCAAACCAGGGATCACACATTTCCAACTCAAAATGAATATCCAACCCAAACCAACCACAGCACAAATATAACCAAAATAGAAAATACGCCGCGACGTAACCGATACTCTACGTATCACCCAAAAGCAACCATATTCAAAATACCGAATCTCGGAGCGGGATCGGGATCACGTCATCATAGACTATCTACAGGAGGGACACGCTCGGCTAGAGCTCTCAGATGCAAATATTAGAAGAATAAAAATCGCAGACAGCGGGAAACCAGTTCAGAAAAGCGCTGCGGAACTCGGGGCGGAGCCGACAGGGCTCAGGGTCACGCCTGGAAGGCTCTGGCCAGCGACACGGGGACTCGGGGTCACCGGAGAGATGCTGGTCGGCGGGACAGCACGCAGAGGGGTTCATTGGAAACGGATCTGGCCGAAACGGTACGGGATCGCGCGGAACAGCACGCAGGGGGTTGCCGGGGAAGGTGCGACCTCTGGACAGAGGCGGGCGGAGGCCGGCGGGGTTTGGCCGGCGCGGGAGACGGCCGGCGGGGCGTTGGCCGGGCATGGGAGGCGGCCGACGGGGTTCGGCTGACGGGGCACGGCTGACGGGCCGACGGGAGGCCCGGGTCGGAGGCGGTGGGCTCCGACGGGTCGCGGACGGGAACGGAGGCTCGGGGTCGGCCGGAGTTGGCCTGGCGTAGGCACGGCGGGAGGTTCTGGTGAGAGGAAAATTGGAGTGAGGGTGAGATGGGGTGGTTCTGGTGCTGTTCGTGAGAGAGGGAATGGAGTGGGAATGGGAATTTAAGAAAGAGATGAGAGTGAGGGAGATGGATGAGTGGTGGTGGTGGGATTATATAGAGAGAGTGGGAAGGAAGATGTGGAGAGGAGGGAAAAGATCTGAGAAGAAATAAGGGGAGCAGCTGCGTCGTGGGAAGCTGGGTGCTGGGTCCACGTATGGGGAAATAGAAAGGGTTTAGGATTTGTTTAATATTTTTAAAACAACATATATAATAATGACCAGAATTTAAAAGGGAGAAATAAGGACGGGTTCGGAACTGAGTCGGGCTTCGAAAAATCGGGTTCGAACTCGGAGTCGGTGTCCAGACTCGGGGTTGGACTCCTGACACAGGATCGGGACAGGGCCGCAATCAAAATCCAAATAATTAATTTTTAAAAATTATATTTTCCTGATCCGACTAATATAATAATAATAACAATAAAAATAGTAATAATAATAATAATAATAATAATAATAATGCTAGCTAATAACTCTAAGACTATGATAGTGCAACCAAAATATGATGTTCAAACCAAAAGTACAATAATTCTATTAATCCAATAATCAAGAATGCGGGTTTTACAACCTTCCCTCCTTAGAAAATTTCGTCCTCAAAATTTAAGGGTATTGTTAGGGGATGATCAAACCTTTACAATAACTACCTTGATTATCTCTTAATAATGTTGGCAATCCCTAGGTCAGCTACAAAAGAACTATCTTAGTCAATTCATGCAACAACATTCTTCCCTCCTTAGAAATACGGCCATTGTCTACAATTTAATGTTTGCTTCCATTTCTGAATTGTTAATCACTGAAATAATCGTGCAAAATTACTTTTAGCATGCTCTTATTTCCAAATCATAAATCGGCAAAATACTTGTGCAAAAATAAGTCACTTAAACCCACATAATTATTCTCCAACAATTTGTACCCTCTTATCACCTTACCGATCAATTTAATATTTACCAAGGATCCAGTTTCGTATTGCATCGCTATATACGCTCCAAAATAATCTTGATACATTCCACTTGGTGTCATGCCTTTAACTCAATATCAAGTATTAGTAACCCTTTTATCACATATCGATGAATTCATAGACCCATATTTTGTCTTTATAATCAATTTATTGCAACAACCCTTTCAATAACTGGGTTACAAAAGTCTTTTCTCAAATATATATCACTTAAAACTTTTTCGTTATGCCACCGTTTAGAGTCGTATAATTGCGATTTTCTTCCAATTTGTTGTCAAAAGTTTGTCAAACCAAATTTGTCATCAACAACAAAGATTAATATATAAGTTCCCTCCAATCATGTCCGAACTTTACATTCATTGATCAAGATTTCTTCCAATATTCGTATTTTATCCAAATATTAATTGTAATCCAACTTCTCATAAATACAGATCCCGTAATGAAATTCTATAGACTATTTAAATACTACTAGCTACACCTGTAATGGTAATAAAACAGGGTCTTATTCTAACAGAAAGTCATGGGACGAAAGACATCATCAACAGTTGGTTATATCTCAAAAATGGTATATCAGTTATGAAACATTTTCTCAGTCATCAATTTTTACAATCATTAGCCTTTTTTTTCATCATCAATTTTTGATTCTTGCACCACTTCTCCCTCAAGTGGTAATTCTCAAAACATCATGATTTAACTTCGTTATCCAAACTACTCTATGGTCACCAACTCACTTATTCATGATCCTACACATCCTGTCTTCCTATCTTTATTAATATTCTATCTCTATGATCCTAACACTGCTGCAAAGTCTAAGAATTACAAAAGACACACTAAGGAATGGTTAAATTGTCATGTCAACCAAAGTCTTGTATAGTCACGAATACATACAAAATAGTGTTACTGAAAATTGGGTATCTTAAAGAAAATAATGTTCTAAAAAATCAACCCAATATTCTTCCAAAATTAAACTGGTCGTGAATGATATTCTTATGCAACTGTCTAATCCATCATCAATCTTGTATTCCTTTAGACTTCTATTTTCACCATCACGTATAGTTTGACATCTCTTGATTTAAACGTTTGATTCAAAATCCTTGACCAAATGGAAGTTCGGTTATTCCATCTTGAGCTTCTAATTTTGTTGTTATCACTTAGCCAATAAAGTTTTTCTCAGGAGTAGTTTATTGCATCCCTTAATCCTTTGATCTCTTATTTATAACATCTGGGTCTTTCGATTTGTATTTTCAATCCCCAATTGAGTAGTCCTCAAGTTTCAAATATTTTGTTTCAGCCATCGATGGTACGTTTCAATTCATCGTACACATTTTTTTCTTATAATACTTACAATCTTATTTATAAAACTCAAACACCATGATTCATCTCCTCATCATCAATCGCTGTCTTCAATTAAATTGTACCTCGAGTTGTCTTGCTCCGCCCACCATGTGTAGATTTTTTTCACTATGTCATTCCTTTAAAGTACACCTCTGTATTTATCTTTTTCTACGACCTCGAATTTACAAAGTGAATTTTTGATTTTTTTCATCACATATCTCTTATCTTCGTATTACTCACAATCATATTCATAAGATTCAATTATCCTCGATTCCGCTCCTTATTATCAATTGTCGTCCTTAGTTAAGTTGTACCTCGAGTTAAAATTCCTTGTCCCGCAATCATTTATAGACTTTTTTTTTTGTTCACCATATACTTTATGTTTATTCCTCCTTAAAGAACACCTCAATATTTATCATTTTTTTTTCTTTCAACCTCTAAGTCACATAATTAATTGATCGTTACTGCATCCCTGCCTTTTCCATAAATGATTTCGATCCCTAAATATCCATATATCTTTTCAGCCTTACACTCCGTAATATATTTTCTCGATAAGTCGCTTGTCCTATCACTATAACTCATTCAGATTAGAATTTCACTCCTCATGTCATTATCACCTCGAGCACTAACACGTATCTAAGGAGAATTTCATTCTTCTCAAATCTTAACACCAATATTTCTTTGATAAGTACTGCCATATATTCTCATTAAGATTAGAATCTTCTAAGTTTTTAGAATTCGTATTGTAAGGGAAACATGACTTTGTGAAAGATACTGCCAACAAAGAGTATAATCAAGGGTCGATTCATATCGGGAAGATTCAACAAATTCTTATGAATTCAAAAGATATCTTATTACAACTTTACAGGGTATCATCTAGTAATAATCAACAAAAAAAATAAAGTATTGAGTTTTGGAAGCTTCCTAGGCCTTGAACTGATCAAGAAGTTCTTAGAGAGAGTAAGGTTTCAGGTTGAGTGGAGGAAGTCAATAAATGAAAATATTCTTGGTCTTAGAATAACTTAGGAAATATCAATCAATATTGGAATCATTTTTGAAAAATAATCCCCTTGGAAGATTCGTGAGCAAGCTAAGTTGAACCAATTCTTTTGGTAATAATTAACCTTGGGGCTTTATGGTTACAGAAGAATTTGGTTCGGGATTGGTCCCAAGAAAGTCAATTGAAAATAATGTCAAGATAAATGGTTGGATTCACTAGTCGTAAAAATACTCTGGATAGATAAAAGTTTACCAAGTTTGCTAAAGGAGAATTTGAAACTGTCAATAGTGAAATAGATCTAGATTCTAAATAAAGATAGAGAAGTATGATTTGATCAACTAATAATTGAAAATTTTGAAATAGGTTTGTTGAAGAAGGAGATTGGGAAAAATTTAATCCTAATCCATAAATAACAAAAGAGTATGGATGCTAAGGAATGCTGGAGTATGATAAGGATATGGAGGAAGATAACCTCTGAAAGCCAAGGGACACTAAAAGATATATAAAATCTAGAAAGTAAAGTAGATAGTAAAATAGACCACCATACAATCGGCCTATGCTGGATAAGGTTTAGGATGCAAAACATAAGCAAGGTAGCCTACCAGTCTATAACAAACAAAAATAGTTATTTATAATATATTTCGGTCCTATGTTGTGACAAATTAATGTTCTAGTGTTCTAATTGTTTCTAGATATGTTCTCCTAAGTTGTTGATCTGACCTGCATGGGCCACCACTAAAAATATGTCACGACCCGATCCCAAATTATTGGGTCGAACCGGATCATGCCCAGCCTGCACCGTTGTGAGACGGCGGCAGTAAGCTATTCTATATGCAGGTATTCACAACAACATCTATACATTTGTCACAACTTAAATATATGAAAATTTTAAAACTTTTTATTCAACAATTGAAAAGTACAACTAGAAATGAAAGAATTGAAATAAAGTACTGAATTCAAATTAACAAACTCCAAAATAATAAAACTAGAAAACTGGAAAACAACTAGCTAGGCGGTCGACTCATCGGCCTCTGGTTCTGCGTCCTCCAAGGGGGACTCTGGCAACACCACAGGGTACAATACCGGGTCATAGTAGCTATTGTACAATAACCCAGCATCCTCAATGTCACCTAAAAATGTTGGTCTTCAGTCAGGAGGGAGCAAGTACGAATATGTATCTCACATTTCAAGTAAAAATGGAAAAGTACAGGCTAAACAGTTGAAACAATATTTTTAAGCAATTTAACAATTTAAAACAATGTGATTTGAATGTGTAAACGTCTATGACCGGCTTGGGTTGTACAATAGCATCATAGTGACGCGATACGGCTTATCATGTAAGAGGGGTAAGCTCGCACAATAACAATATGCAATATGAGAGGTATTGGTCATAATCGTTACACTATTCCCCCAATCCCACAATCAATATCAATCAATATTTGAACCATAGGAGAGGGTTCCGTGTAGCAATGTGGTTTAAACATGCAACTTGACAATTACTAAATAAAATGCAAGAAAATATAACCGTAACTTGCCTCTGTTGATTGACTGGATCAGGAAAGTCGGTACCGAGGAGGAAGTCAAGAACGTCTCCGAGATCCTACAGTTGAGAACCTTGACTTAGAACCATAATGAAACCATTCTAGGTGTGCTAGTTACAATCTCTAGAAGTAGACCCTAGTCAGGTTTTAAGTTATTAATTAATCTACCGGAAATTGTCTAACGTCGCAACTACGTTCGTTATCATTTTAATTGAATAAGTCGGTTACTGATTAATTGGGAAAAATAGCAATTACCGGTTAATTTGACAAAACTTTGTATTTTAAATATATCTATATAAAACTAGGCTTTTTCTTTTAAATGAAAAAACATGTGAATTACTAAATTACTAGATTATTAATTATGAGAAAACTTTATTAATTTTCTTTATAAAATATATATACCTTTTATATTCTACGCATTTAACGGCGAAATCAACATTCCAGAAAATTAAAAAAAATCTACGCTACACAATACAGGATCACAGAGAAATAAAAGAAAAACTGGGCTTATCCCTTACAAATTATTTACATAAATTAATTAATCCTAAGGCGAGCTCTGAGTGCCGCGAACGGTCCAAACAGTAGGCCGAGGTCCTGCACCATAAATACTAAAAGCAGTACCAGTTCTAGTAAAATAAATTATAATTAAATTAAAAATTAAAGAATCTCAGACTTGGTCGTGCAATCTCATGTTGCTGGCTAACACCTAGCGTTTGCGTTTCGCCGAGGCTCATTCGACCGATATGGTCGTCGTCTAACTGGTGGTACAAAATTCATAAAATCCAAAAATCGACAAATCTAATCTATAAATCATTTTGCAAAAGATCGATTTTCTTTGAAAATAGGTTTTATTCAAATTGCTAATTTTTATAAGAAAATTCCTTTTTAAAATATTTTCTGAAAATTTAGGCAGCATCTCCTTTGTAATTGGGACAACTCAATCCTGGAAGGATGCCAACCACAACACAATTTAAATATCCCAAACCAGGGATCACACATTTCCAACTCAAAATTAATATCCAACCCAAACCAACCACAGCACAAATATAACCAAAATAGAAAATACGCCGCAACGTAACCAATACTCTACGTATCACCCAAAAACAACCATATTCAAAATAACGAATCCCGGAACGGGATCGGGACCGCGTCATCATAGACTATCTACAGGAGGGACACGGGAACACAAAGTATACCTCAATTGCTTGGCTAGAGCTCTCAGATACAAATATTAGAAGAATAAAAATCGCGGACAGCGGGAAACCAGCTCGAAAAAGCGCTGCAAAACTAGGGACGGAGCCGACAGGGCTCGGGGTCACGCCGGAAAGGTGCTGGCCAGCGACACGGGGACTCAGGGTCGCCGGAGAGATGCTGGTCGGCGGGACAGCATGTAGTGGGGTTTGTCGGAAACGGATCTGGACGAAATGGCACGGGGCCGCGCGGAACAGCGCACAGGGGGTTGCCGGGGAAGTGGCCGGCGGGGCTCGGCTGACGGGGCATGGCCGGCGGGAGGCCCGGGTCGGAGGCGGTGGGCTCCGGCAGGTCGCGAACGGGAACGGGGGCTCGGGGTCAGCCGGAGTTGGCCGGGCGCAAGCACGATGGGAGGTTCTGGTGAGGGAAAAATGGGAGTGAGGGTGAGATGGTGGTGGTTCTGGTGCTATTCGTGAGAGCGGGAATGGAGTGGGAATAGGAATTTGAGAAGAAAATGAGAGTGAGGGAGATGGATGAGTGGTGGTGGTGGGATTATATGAAGAGAGTGGGAATGAAGATATGGAGAGGAGGGAAAAGAGCTGAGGAGAAATAAGGGGAGCAGTTGAGTCGTGGGAAGCTAGGTGCTGGGTCCACGTGTGGAGGAAATAGAAAGGGTTTAGGATTTGTTTAATATATTTTTTTAAATAACATATATCATAATGACCAGAATTTAAAAGGAAGAAATAAGGACGGATTCGGAACTGAGTCGGGCTTTGGAAAATCGGGTTCGAACTCGGAGTCGGTGTCCGGACTCGGGGTTGGACTCCGGACACAGGATCGGGACAGGGCAAAAATCAAAAATCTAAATAATTAATTTTTAAAAATTATATTTTTCTGATCCGACTAATATAATAATAATAATAATAATAATAATAATAATAATAATAATAATAATAATAATAATATTATTATTATTAAAAATAATAATAATAATAATAATAATATTATTATTATTAAAAATAATAATAATAATAATAATAATAATGCTAGCTAATAACTCTAAGACTATGATAGTGCAACCAAAATCTGATGTTCAAACCAAAAGTATAATAATTCTATTAATCCAATAATCAAGAATGCGGGTTTTACACAAAGAAGACACAAATGCATGTCAATACAGAAACAAATATCACTTTTTCAAAACTTACTTGCACGTACTTCGGTACTCACAGGCACATATCACAGTATTGTCTAGCAAGAAAGCTTGTTGATAATCAAACACTTGTTTGGAGACCTAAGACTAATCAAAATAGACCCTTCAATAAATGGGTACCAAAGGATTCATCTACTTGTTCTGTAAGTGGACCCTCAACCCTTTCATGCTAGAAATAAGTAGATCTTCGATAGCGGATGATCGTAGCACATGACCGGTGATGCATCTTTGTTCGCTACGCTATAGATAAAGAAAAAAGGATACGTTTCCTTCGAAAATAACCTTAGAGGTGATATAATTAGAAATGACACTTTTGGTATGTCTCCTTACCCAGTAATAAAAGACGTTTGTCTAGTTAAGGAGTTGAAGCATAACCTACTGAGCATAATGGCAGATAATGGTTATGGTATCAACTTTGTAAAAGACAAATGCTTTATACATGAAATATCATCTGGTAATCCCGTATATGAAGGGATTAGGGAAGAAAACATCAATGTTTTCTTTTTAGAGGGTACTAACAATACAGAAAGGTGCCTAATAGCAAATCAAGATGAAAGCTGGCTATGGCACATGAGGCTAGGACATACAAATATGGATACTATCTTACGACTATGCACCAAAAATTTGGTAAAAGGACTCCCTGAAATCACATTCAAGAGAGACATGGTATGTGTTGACTATGAAAAGAACAAGACAATAATATCAACTTTTAAAACCATCAATACTATAAGTACTTCTAGACCCTTACAGTTAATTCATATAGATTTATTTGGTCCTAGTAAAGTCATTAGTCTTGGCGGTAAGCTCTACGCCTTTGTAATTGTTGATGATTTCTCTTTTTTTACATGGGTTTACTTTTTATTAAATAAAAGTGATGCTACTTTTGAATTTCAGATATTTTGTTAAAATATACAAAACAAAAAAGGTTTCATGATTACTCGTATCTGAAGTGATCCTGCTAACGAATTTGTAAATGCTGATTTCAAAAAGTTTTATGATGATAGTGAATATTATCATAAGTTTTCTTGTCCTAGAACTCCCTAACAAAATGGTGTTGTGGAGCAGAAGAATCATACTCTAAGCTAGATGGCTAGAGTCATGCTGAATCAGCATAATCTTTCTAAATTTTTTTGGGCAGAAGTTGTTAGTACAGCCAGTTATGTTTTAAGTAGGGTGTTAATTTGACCTATCTCGAAGAAAAAAGCATATAAGCTATGATTTGGAAGAATTTCAAATATTTCTTATTTTAAAGTTTTTGGATGTCGTTGTTTTATCCTGAACGCCAAGGACAACTTGGGTAAGTTCGACTCTAAAGCAGATAGATGGATATTTCTTGGATATGCTGCTAAGAGTAAGGGATATAGAGTATTTAATAAAAGATCTTTGATTGTTGAAGAATCTATTAATATTACTTTTGATGAGCTCACTATTCACAAATCTAGCGATAGTGATGATGAAGATGCACATGTTAAATCCAAGTCATCTAAAGATATTGCTACCAAAGAAAGCCCTGTGGAAGATCTAAAAATATATCACTACAAGAAAAATGATGATTCTTGACGGTTTATAAGTTGACGGTCGTCGAAAACTGTCAACAATAGGGATTATCTTGACGTATTTAGGTTTACGTCAAGAGATGCCATTTTTTTTGTTACTGTAGCAATTTTTAAGCATAATAGTTGACGGTTTTAGAGGATCCGTCAAGAAATATCATTTTATTTAGTGACGGTTCGATGATAACCGTCAAGTAATGTATGCGCAAAAAACTTGGAGGGATTTTTTTAGCTGCCATTTTGGTAATTATTTTGAACTTTTTCTTCTTTTATTCACTTCTATCCCTCGAGCCCTAGCTATCCCCTTTCCATTTTACTACTTCCTCTCCTCCTGCTCTTGAGAAACCCATTCTCCTCTTAAGAAAAAAATCTCTTCCCCCTTCTCTCTCTCTCTCTCTATAGAGGAGGAATGGCTCGAGAATGGCTCAGCCGATGACAGATCGTCTCTCCGGTCATCCTCAGTCCGGAGCTCCCCGGCCGCCAAGCCGGGAAGTGGACGAAACTCGCCTCCACCACCGCCGCCACGTCGAAACCCTCTGCCTCAGCTTCAGGATCCCTGTCGCTCCACGAATCCTCCGGTACATACTCAAATTAGGCTAGGGTTAGGGTTTGTTCTCAAGTTTGTCTACTTATCTTTAGATATTTCCCAAAAAAATTCCAAAAATATTTCTTCTCGGAGAGAGCTCTCATTGCTGAAGAGAAAATGAGGAATTTTTATGGTTTTAAAGTTTTCTAGGGTTTTGTTAGTAGAAAAGGGGAGGGGAGAGGAGGATGACCGTGCACCTATGATTAAATAGATGTGTTCCTGACACGATGAAAAACTTATTTATATTTTTCTCTTTGTTTCGAAAATAGGTTGGACAAAGATTGAGGCCATCGGCTCTCTAATAAGGAAAGCTGGGTACGATGGTACAATCACCAAAGAACTCCGTGAGAACCTGCGCCTAACCCGCTATTTAAGAAATTACATTTCTTAAATGAATGTTTTATGGTGTCCTTCTTTCAGTCTTTTGCTTCATAGTGAGTGCTAGTGAGTAGATGCAATTTGATTTTTAAATTGCAATATCTTGACTTGTCGCTAGAAAACACTTAAATTTGAATTCTATAGATATGGATCCGAAGATCAGCTTCTTCCTCCAGGCGCTTCTCTTCGCCCTTTTCGTCGGAGTCGCTGCTTCTGCTACCTTTGTCTCCGGTAGGTGTCCGACACGCGCGAGGTGTCCTAACTGTATTCTGTGTTTTTTATTTCAGATTTTGATTAATTTTTTCATTTGTTTGCTTCTTTCTGTTTCTTTTAGATGGCGTCTTCCAGGATCAAGGATCTATCTGTCGTAGCCTTCTGCAGACTAAAAAGAGTACGCAATAAATTTCCAATTATTTTTGATCGGATCTATTATCAAATTGTCAAATTTGTTTCATGTGCAATCTTGATTTCATATTGTAGCTAGGTTTCTTTAAAGTAGATGGAGGAGAAAAAAGAACTAACATTTGATTATTTAATTTCTTGATCACTTTCCTGTAGTAGTTAGGAATTAGGATTTTTTTGGGAGGGGAATATATTTGGGGGATAAGAATTATGTTGATCTCGACCCTTCATTTTGTGGTAGTTTGGTATTCTTGATACTTGTCAAAAGTTGTTGGTCACCAAACGTGTTTAATTACTAAAAAAGGTAAATGGTATTTTTTTAAACACATAATTAGTCAAAGTAGCTTTTGGAAGCAACACCTTCCTTACTTTCAAAAGAAATCCTTAAAAAGTAAAGACTTTTATGAAAAATGAGTAAGAAAAAAATCGAATTGCATCTACTCAAATATATCTTCTAAATAATAAATAAAAAGTTTTTAAAGAATTTAAGGCCCGTGTATGATATTTCTTTTAAAGTGTAGAATTTAATTTGAAAATGAATTTGTGATCCAATAAGTTATGAGCTGACTTTGTAATTGTCATAGTGACTATGCCACACAAAAGGGATACTCTTCTATGCTATTTTTCATGGGGAATGTTGTAAACAGCATAGTTACTAAGAGCTTGATGGTCCCATTAAGTAATTAGGAAGGTATTTCTCTCCTTGTGTACTTGCTGAAAGAACAAAAGAAACAGTTCATAGTGACATTAGTTTTTGAATTCTATTGTCCTCATTGCTTGCCAGGAAGATGAACCAATCATTTTATATTTGCCCTTCTTCCTTTGTGCCTATTCTCATATTTACAAGTGTTTGACTATTTGTCTTACTGTCCATCATTATTTTGCCACCATTAGTTATGGTTCTGTTTTGATTTGGAGTTGAAATGATGATGATGATTCATGTATTTCTATATCAAATAAATTAAACATCCGGAGTATTTGAGACAAACTAGAAAATATGAAAATATGCAGATTAAGTCAAAATTCTGACAACAATAAAGATAATTAGGACATCTTTTCTTCCTGTGTTCCTCCTCTTGAATTGCTGGGGGGATCAATTCAAGGATAGATCTAGTAAGAGCTATCATTAGTATTTCTTTGCATGTTTCTTGATGAGCATGCCCACCTGTGTTTGCATGTGATAGGACCAGTTGGTTTTTGAGATGAAGTTGTGTTCAAGAAAGGTCCCAAATCTGACCTATTCTGTCAGCATCCATGTAGCAAGAATTGACCTTGTGGCTAATCCTGCTCAAGGAATAGATTCATGTATGGACTTCTCTGCCTGTACTGCTTCTTAGTTGGAACTAGTCTCAAGTCAAGGTACTGCTATCCTTTTCACAATGTAAATACATTTCTATATAGATAAGTATGTTTCCCTTTCCTTCATTTGGTTGAACTGAGCACTTAATATAGTTGGATAAGCTTGGCTAATTTAGTTTGATTGCATCATACAGTTTGGACAATAGATGTTCTTGGTTATTTATTGAGGCAACTTCAAGTACAATCTTATGTTATATATAAGACTATAATTGCTCCACTCTTGATTATCTCCAAATTCAACAGATACATCCAGGAATGCTCTTATTCTAAACTTCTTTGCTGAAGAAAGTACTAGAAAATGGAAAATCTCAAAGTCAAATGTTTGTCCTTTGACCTTTGTTATTGATATTATTGACAAAGTAGAAGAAAGAGAATACTCAGCTGCATTCTGCTATTGTTGGGGTCAATTTCAACCATTCCCTTTTGATGCAGCTCTGTTTTTTCCGAGCTGTCCAGGGGTACTATTTAAACTTTATTCTTACAATATAGTTGGATTAAAATTGTAGTTTAAATTCCAAGTATTGTTCTCATTGATCTCCCATCATTTGTTCAAGCTTGGCATTTGATAGTTAAGTGAAAACCAGTACCATATTTGCGAATAATTGAGTCTATTTTACCAACTTTAATGCCTTCGATTCAGGTATGGTTTTTGTTCAACTATAATGGGTGTGGAAGTAAGTCATTCACTATCTTGACCTGAATATGAAGAACTTTGTGTTGCTATAAATTAGAAAATCTACATTCTTGACCTGATTTAGAAAGAAATTTTTGATTCTCTAAATTATGCACGAGTAGTAGTATTAGTAATTTTGCTATGCATTTTTGTAACTGTCTGATGCACTGTGCTGAAAGTCCAGAATATATTTGGTTCTTAAATACTTTATGATTTGACCATGACAAATATCCATGTCATTCTTATGCTCGACTTTATAGGATATACTATAATTGCTGTGGAAATAAGTACTTACTATCTTGACCTGATATATAAAAACTTTTTGATGGTCCTATATCTATACTAGATAAACCTACTTCCTTGAGTATGAAAGATTTAAGAAACTTTTGGTTTGATTATGACCAAGTGATAGAATTAGTATTGTGTTTAAAAATCTCAGCTTTCAGCCGTAACCTCGCATACATAATGTGCTTAAAAATTGATAAGGCACCCATATACTTCATTGTAACTTCTTTCTTTTGAAAATATCTTCATCTGTTCTTTTGTAGAGCCAATAAGCGATGGCAAATATATTGTTAAAACCAAAATAACCTTTGGTAAATTCTTGTGTGTGCAGCAATAAAGTCAAACTATATTGATAATTCTTTAATAGTGAGTTGAATATCTATATAAGAACATGTAGGAAAGTATATTGATAATTTGTGTTCTTGTTCTCTCAAGAACTTTCTAAAAAATGAAGGTGCATGCATGCTGTGAAAAGGGGAATGTTGTGGATATGGGAAGGATGTGCTCCGGTCTGGTTTGCTACTTTTTTGTTTCATTTTGTATGGTTGGATTATATTTTATGGTGACAAGTGATGGGTGTTTGTGGTTTGGATGTTTAAGTGGTATGGAAACAACATATGTGGGATATGTGTACTTTGTGGTTGGATTATATTGTGGTTGGACAAGTGAAGAATACATGTGGTGGGATCTATATTGGAAGTTTTTGTAGTATGAATAATACAGTTTATTAATATGAAATTTGGATTTTATAGTAATTTGATGTGTGTAGCTTCTGGATTGATAATATGTGTGTTTGGTTAATATTATATATAATTCTTGATAGAATTTTGGCAAGCTTCTCTTAACGGTACTTTGGATACCTTCTCTTGACGGTTGTCAAACGTCAATTTTAATTCAAATCATGATGCATAATAGTCTGTGAATAAATATTTTTTTTGACGGCTAATAACCGTCGTCTAGGCCAGAGTCAAGAAAAGTTTTTGCCTACATTGATGGTTTCTAAAAACTGATATTTTGACGGCTAAAAATAGTCAAGAAAAGTACTTCATATGACAGCCAAAAACCGTTAAGTAGAAAAGTCTTTCCAGCGACCGTCAAGAAAGGGGGGGCCTTTTTTTTGACTCCGGCCTACTTGACGGATCCGCAACCGTCAAGATACCCATTTCTTGACGGGAAATCACCGCCAAGAAAAGCCCTTATTCTTGTAGTGTATTCAAATCTTGAAAATTCTTGCCAGATCATCCAGAGATGCTCATCATAGGTGATGTATCAAAAGGTGTAAGTACACGTTCTTCTAGTAAAGATACTGATATAACAACTAATATAGCCTTTATATCTCAAGTAGAACCTAAGATAGTAGTAGATGATTTTAATGATGAATTTTGGGCGCATATTTTTTAATAGGGCACATATTTCTCATCAAGCAAACATAGCCTTTATATCTCAAGTAGAACCCAAACCCTAATCTCTCATCTATACTTCCTTCCCCAATTACAATAGGGCACATATTTCTCATCAAGCAAACCTAGGAGCAGAGAGATTTATTGAAGAGCAGCGGACCCTTTTTTTCGTGTTAGCTTGTGCAAGGAGTCGTTACCCAGGATTCAACTTCTAGGAGGTAACCCAATAAACTCCTTGTTTTGATCACCAACTATATATGGAATTGCCATAAGAAATTGTCGACTATATAGAAAGTATTATGAGTTAGGGGAATAGAAGCCTACATAAGAGTACCTGTATTAATAACTATGTGCAAACATATGTAATGCATGCATTATCTATACACAAGATTGTTGTACAAAACTATAGGTATTTATAGGTATTTGTCTACGCCAGGTAGGGTGATCCCTAGGCATCAGTCCTGGGTTGGGTGTCGAACAATGCAAGATAGGTAGCAATTGTATATATGGGTTCACATGAAAGAACACATGTGCCTGGGGTATATCAACCGAATTGTGGGGATACACATGACATCACTGTGCACAGATAGGGGACCGTACGTGTGTTGAGTATGAGCAACCATAGGGGAAGACAATAGGGCCGAAGGGCTCCAACGTGTGCGTGCATATCCTGTAGGGGGAGGGTTTTGGGATGCCAATGCAGGCAGGACCCCCAAACCTCTGCAGCAGTAGAACCTGCAGTATATGGCAGAGCATATGCGTAATTAATTATAGCAGTAGCAATTGTTGTTACTACAGATTCCTATGCAGAGGCAATATGTTGAAGTTAGGGAAGAGAATGCTAGGAATTTTTCCAGTTATATAGGTAAAAGCCACTAGTGAATCGGGTTAACTGTAGAAATCTGTAGATAGAACTGCAGTTATAACATAAGGGTAAGAAGAGGCTTAATAGTTCCTATACAAGATTAAAAATATGCAGTCCGGTATGGGAAATACCCAGGGATAACAATAACATTGCTATAAGAAACTGAAGCAGTAGTTGCGACAAGTAACAACAGTTTGTTGCTGGACTAAGCAAGGGGTAAATCTGTGCATATGAAGCAGGAGTTGGTAGTAGATATATGCATAACACTATATACAATAGTCCCTGCTGACTGCATATGCAATAGCAACAAGCAGTCCATGCAGAGATTTATGCTGCAAGTATAGTTCTGTGCAGAGGTGTACCTGCGTACGTGGGTAGTGCATACAGTTTTAGTAAGTAGCTCGAACGTGGAACTGCAGGAAACCAAGGGTATTTGGTAGTAGTCGGTTTAGTACAGAAAAGGTGTAATACGAAATAACAGAGTGTGTATCGTGTGCAAGAGCATTAACTAAATACTCATAGGTACATAGAGTTGTAGACTATGTGTAATATGTTAAATATAGGAGTCAGTGGTGTATTGGTGTGTACTAGGTATCCAATAACAGCAATAGAATTGGGGATCCTAGATGTAGGTTAAGGTGGTACAATGACAGGTAGGTAGGTAGGTGTGAGAAATGGTTAGTTAGATGTAGGTTCACATGTAATAGTTCCTCTTGTGGATGTACTTGAGACAATGGGTACCCGTTGGGTATTGGTATCAGAGATAAGATTCATGTGTGCCACAGGTATCACAAGAGGTGGAAAGAGTTTGGGTATCAAAAAGTCCCAGTAAAACTAAATCTTTTATATTATTGTAAAAAAAGAGTACAACAAGAATCTTTAATAAAAGTTCCGAGTACAATGATTAGGACGATAGAAGTTAAGTCTGCTTCGGCTTCTTTACTCCGTTGACGATTTGATGCAAAAGTTGATGAAGCTTGTCGGTTGATGAACTTTTGACAACAAAGGAAACTCTATCACTGAAAGCTCTCTCTGGAAGTTTTTTAGAAAAGATGTAACATATGTAGCTTCTCTGTGCGTGCCTACGTAGAAGACATGCGCTGTCCTCTATTTATAGCTTTTTTCACTAGAACAACTATGCGCGTATGTATAAAAAATATACTGTCTTCTGTCTAAGAGATGCATGAAAATGGATAGGCGCATAGACCTTAGAGGTTAGTAGGGATTGAACGTGTTCGAGAATCACATATTGCTCACCACGTGTTTTGAGATGTGTTTTACGAAACACTGCCATGTCAGCACACGATTTCTTTACTATGGATTAGCTACGCGTCAAATAATTTTAGACGCATAGTCTTTAACTGCTTAATGCAGATCATATCTTCAACATCTTAGAAGTAGCCGCATGACACTGTTATAGTTGTTGAAGTTAAAATGACAATGACATAAGCATTGACATCCTCCTCAGAATCTATGAACTACACACTGCCCAAGGTTCATCATTTCTTTCCATAAAACAAAGCCATGCGTCAGAATGGTCTATGCGTCTTTCTAACCCTTCTTGAAGCTATGCATCTCTTTGACCAATACTTAGTCTTCAAAAGCTCATAAGCTTCAAGAATTATTTCAATCTTGAAACTTTCAGATTTAGACGCATAGAGGCTATGCACCCTATTTTTTATATATATTTTTCATGCTTCTACAAGACCCCTTCAAAGTTTTTAAAACTTAAATAAGTTTTGAAATACTTTGAACAAGAAGCATGAAAGGGGACTTTGTCACATAAAGCTTAGACGCATAAGATCACTTGCCATGTTGTCATTGCTTTGACTATCCTTTAAAGTCTGAACCGTCTTCAAAATTAGTGTCGGTCATTTCTCATAATCATATGGACCGAGGCTAAGTCAACTGTCATCCGCGATCTCAGGAACATAAAATCATGCAACAGTTAATGATGATTTGATATTTTCACCAAATTTTTACCGCATGACAGATTGTCGTATGATGGGTTTTCATCCCCATAAATAGGGAATATCCTGACAGGACTTGTCATCACCACTCTTCATCATGCATTTGCAAGTTCGAGTTCTAGCAGGCTCATGCAAACTTGTGAGGAGATTCAACTTTATTTTGCCAAGAACATTGCTCTTTGGTTATGCCAAAAGTCGGAAGGAAGATCGATCTTCAGAAGGTAACGTTTCTCGAAGTATTCTTCCTTTGGTTGATAATGGGAGTATCCTGTATCTTTATTTAATTTTGAAAATAAAGAACACTTTTCATTTTGCTAAGGATACTTAAAGTTTGATATTTCTCTAGAGGTAATATGGACATAAGAAAATATCATGATTGTGTGGACCTATTATGTGTAACATACTCAATCTGCATATAGACAATAGATTATAAAATTGGTCACTATCAGAGGTAATATCAACATGATAGATATTTTAAGTGGACCTATTATCCTTGGCATACCAAATTAGGTGTAGATAATAGAGTAAGATGCTTTGTCAGAGGTATTATGCATGTGACAAGTGGGTTTTAGTGGACCTATTACTTATGGTGCACTCGACTACGTGCAAGTAATAGGATAAGATCGGGAAGTATATTTGAGGTAATATGGACATGGTAGATATTTTCTGAATAGATTTACTCAGAGGTAATATGGACTTGGTAAATTTATAGAATTCAATAGAGGGAAAGTCGATGCTATGGAATATTCAGAGGTAATATGGACATGAATATTATTTTAGAGTAAATTTTTTCAGAGGTAATATGGACTTGGAAAATTTATAGGTCTCTATAGAGAGTAGATGTCGTAGAATAATTTAGAGGCAACATGGACATAAATATCCTTTTGACAAAATAGATTATTTCGATTCCAGCTGGGGAACTGAAATAAGATATCTCTAAAGCAACTTGGCTTTAACGACGACTTATAAATTAGATAGATTGTTTAGAAATTTCTTACAAGAAAATTTTGTAAGAATTAAAGGTAATTCCACTGGGGAATCTATGAGGGCCTATTATTTATAACTTATCTAGGTTTTCTAGGATAAAAATAATGGTTCAAAATATAGGATATTCCTTATTCCAGAAAGAAAATTTAAAATACAATACAAGATTTTGCTGGAGAATATACAATCATGTCTATTACAATTTAGACATAATATTTCTTTAAAAACTTGCCATTAATAAGCATCATTAATAAATCACCATTGGGCTTTGCTAGTTTGTATGCTCCATTCGAATACATTGATTCAACAACAAAAGGTCCTTTCCATTTAGCTGCAAATTTCTCTTTGCTTTTATGTGTCATTACCATAGGCCTCCTTACTGAAAGGACTAGGTCTCCGACTTGAAAGACTCACTCTTTTACTTCTTATTAAAGGCTTTAGAAACGCGGGCTTGATACAATTGTTGAGCCATGAGTCATTTTTTTATCAAGTGCTTCCAATTCTTGTAACCGCAGACGGTCATTATCTTTATTTGTCAATTCATTGGATAAAGCAATTCGAAGAGAAGGAATCTGAATTTCTAGGAGAAGACCTGCTTCACTCTCATAGACTAAGGAAAAATGTGTTGTACCAGTCGGAGTCCGTACTGTAGTGCGGTACGCCCAAAGACATTCACCAAGCTTCTTATTTTAATCACATTTATTAGATGAAACAAATTTCTTAAGAAACTTGATAATAGTTTTATTGAAAGCTAAGGCTAATCTATTAAGTACAGGGTTGTAAAATGTGGAGGCTACATTTTGGATCCAATTTTTGTCACAAAATCGATAGAATTTATTACTCATAAATTGCAGACTATTATCGTGAATAATCCTCCGAGGTAATCCAAAACGATAAATAACATTATGTTTAATGAAATTGATGACATTAGATGTTTTTACTTCAATAAGTGGTATAGCTTCCGTCCATATGGAAAAATAATAAGTTATCGCTTGGATGAACCGATGTCCTCTAGAAGAAGGGGGACTGATAGGTCCAATGACGTCCATTCTACAAGCTTCAAATGGCCATGATGCCGCCGTTGGATGCAAGAACTCCCAAGGTTGATATATGAAATTGCCAAAAATTTGACATGCTTTAGATTTCTTTGTATAGTCTATGGCGTCAGCTACCATTGTGGGCCAATAATAGCCCAAATGTCTTAATATGTCCTGTAGCTTTGGACCAGGTTGATGAGCACCACAAATACCGTCATAAGCTTCGTGAAGGGCTTTTTTACCTTCATCATCAGATAAATATCACAAAATAAGCCCGTCATATGACCTTTGATACAATATTTTGGATGTTACATCATGAAGAAGCGAAGAGAACTTTTCTTTATTGAAATAGTCTCTTTTGGGTCGTCAGGAAGAATCCCATAAACAATATAGTCTATAAATGAGAATCTCCAATCTTTAGAATCAACACTCGTCGTTGCTGAATAGCTTTGACGAACATCCAAATTATTCTTTGTGCAAAATAACTCTCGACCAATCACTATGATCGACTTCTGGGTATTAACTGGAGTAGCGAGTGATGTTGCCAAACTAGCGAGAGCATCTGTTTCTGTATTCTCTAATCGAAGAAAATATTCGATAAAGAATCCAGAGAAGGAAGAAGCTATCCCAAGAGTCACTTGGTAATACGAAATAATATCTTCATGTCGGACCTTATATTCTCCTCGGACTTGACTAACTATCGGCTTGGAGTCACCATAAGCTTCCGTATAGTCTACCTCAGCTGTTTAGCCAATTGGAGTCCAATAAGTAAAGCATTATACTTCATAAAATTATTGGAACAAGGCTCCATAAGAGAATATACACGGTGGATAACCAGATTATCAGGGGATATCAACACTACACCCACTCCTGCTACAATATTGCCCTTGAGACTTGCTCTTGGTGCTCCATTAAAGAACTTTCTCAACACAGACTCCTCCGATGTTGTATTATATTCCAGCACTTCATCGAGAATTTTATCATAAAGTTTAGAAGTTTCTGCTATTAGATGAGCAGGTAAAAAATCGGCCAAGGCTTGACCTTTAACTCCTTTTTGAGGTATATAAACCATGTCATAGGGAGATAAAAATATTTCCCAAGTAGTAAGACGAGAATTGAGTGCGCTTGGTTTGGTCATGTGAACCCTAAGAGGGTTTCCTGGATATAACATGAATAGTTTGTTCAGTTACATAATGACGCGTCTTTTGGATCGCAAAAATAAAGCAAGACATTCTTTCGCAACAGGATTATATCTATGCTCATCATCGATCATCATCCGACTCAGATAATAGATAGCTTGTTCATGTCCCTCACTATTCTTTTGAGCTAACAGTGCACCAAGAGAATGCTCCACTGCATGAATATATAACAAGAACGGTTTATCTACGACTGGAGCCACCAATATCGAAGGATTGGTAAGATACTCTTTGATATCATCAAATGCTTGTTGATATTTTTTATTCCAGACAAAAAAGACTCCATTTTTCATTAATGAGTGAAGGGTCGACATGATCCTGACAAGTTTAAAATAAATCTGCGAATATAGGCCAACCTGCCTTGTAGACCACACGACTTTTTAATATTATTTGGTGGGCGCATTTCTAAAATAGCTTTGACTTTGTCGGAATCAATATGTATTTCCTTCAAAGTTATAACAAACCCAAGAAATTTACCATTAGGTACTCCCAAGAATGACTTCGTAGGATTCATCCTGAGCTGGTGTACACGCATAAATGGGAATACCATTCTCAAATCTAGAAGGTGATTGCCCTTTGAACGACTTTTAACTACAATGTCATCTATATAGTATTCTACCATTTTTCATAAATGTTCCAAAAAAATGTGCTCATAGCGCATTTATATGTAGCTCCAAGATTCTTTAAGCCAAAGAGCATCACTGCATTTCCCCCAACGCTGTTGGAAATGATGTGTGTTTATCATCATTTAAAAACATTTTGATTTGATTATAGCCTAAAAATTCATCCATAAAGGAAATACGTTCGAAGCTACAAGTATTATCAATCATGACATCCGTGATTGGAAGAAAAAATTCATCCTTTGGACAAGCTCGATTGAGATCTCGATAATCGATGCATCCCAAATCTTTCCTTTTTTTTCATGACCGAGACAGTATTATCGACCCAATCAGGATGTTGTTCTTCCCAGACAAAGCCATTATCTATGAGTTTATTTTACTTCAGTTATAATAGCTTCCATCATATCTGGACGAAAATGATGTTGATGTTGCTTTACAGGCTTAACATTATAAAGTATATTAAGACGATGCATTATGACTTGTGTGTCAAGACCAGGCATATCTTCATAACTCCAAACAAACACATCTATATACTCTTTAATGAGCTCAAAAAGCGAATGTTTATCTTCCTTAGATAAACTTTTGCTGACGAATATTGGTTTAGGCGATTCTAAATCACCTAAATTGATTTGAACAACTTCATCTTTGGTAGGAGGCTCCCGTTATTCAAACCGCATTTCCTATTGGGTCTCAAGATTTTGAGCCTAAGGATCGGCTTTAAAAGGTTCATTAGAAAGATCATCATTATTTATTTGGTCGACCGATACCATATAGGCTAAAAAGACATATCTAAATATTGCTCCCATACTATGATCTGAATTCCATACTGAAGAATCATAAGAATAAGAATGCGTCTCACTCTCTTCTTCATCTGAGATCTCTAGATAAGTTAGAGGAGTCACATATCCTAATCCAGAGCAATTACGATGATAATAATCTTGTGTTTTTCCTTTTGGAATTGGAATGTGCAACGGTAAACGCCGACCCTTACCTAAGTTGAGACCTTGCTGACCATTCAAATCATAGTCCATTCTTTGAATAATATTCTTTGCATGAGGAGTGTATCGATAAAGCTGCATTCCACCCATATTTGTTTTAGGATCTTCTATTAAAGCCTCTTTTGGAACTTCGGCTCGCCTAAAAATGATTGACTTATCACCGACCCACCTGGCTGGTAATTCGAAGTATGAATCTTTATATGAGAGACATGGAGCACTACTTCTAGAAGAGACAAATACAGGCATAGATAGCTTCATATTCGTTATAAGTGAACACAAAGAGCCTACAATCTAAGGAACACCAGATTAATCAAAAGCAGAACACTTTTATTAGGTATGCACATGATTTCTTCTTCCGGGAAAACATCATCGGGAAGTTTGATACATAAAAGTTTATTTACAATGTCTGCCCTTGCAGCAATCGGAGCATGAGTCAAATCGATCACAGGGGTTCGTTTGGCTGAACTGAATGCTTGCTTCGACGAAGGTCCACTATGAATGGTTCTTCTTTCTTAGTCATCAGGTCAATCACTAGAGACTCCTCCTTCTTTGTCCTCGGATCAATTACCAGAGGCTTCTCCTTCTTGATATTTATTTTGTCCTTGCACAGATCGACGATAAAAGGTTGACTACCCCCTTTGTGATCCTCCTGTGGAGTCCTGATAGGTTCCTTCCATACGGGACCTTCCAAATATATAGCCAGGAGTTTATCAACGGATTCTTTCCGTATAGCGCCTTTCAGATATATAGCTAAAGGTCCTTCAGTGGTTTGACCAGTGGATGCTTCTTCCGGCTCACCACTAATGTCCTCCTCCTTATTTGTTACTAGATGTGATGGTTTATTGTCAAATGGCCTCTGATATAAGGGTTTATATAACATAGCATTAGAAAAATATACTTTGACCCCTTTGAAGGGATCAACATCTGTGAATTCTGTACAGAGCACTCTTTTTTACTGACATATTTAAAATATTGGTGAAAAGTGGAAGTCAGAAGAAGATTTTTATGTATCCACCTTCGTCCCAACAAGACATTGTAGGATACATTGGCATCAATGACATAACAGGTAACCTTAGTTCGGAGATTACCAATCTGATATTTGAGACAGATCTTTCCCAAAGGACGGCTTCATCCAGCATTGAAGCCGGTGATGGCGATGGAGGTAGCTGACAACTTGTGCATTTGGATTCCAATATCTAAAGTAGATTTTGAGGAATAATACTGACTGATGAGCTGGGATCTATATGGATGTGGTCCACTTTACAAGCCCCGACATGCCATGTATAATACAAGGGTCTATCGTGACGGTTGTTCTTCAACAACCTATCTTCCCGTATGAGGATGGTGCTAGAAATCTTCTTAACACACCATGACTATGAGGACAAGTCATATGATCATCATCAGGTTCCGTAATTTGGGATAAATATGAGTCTGCATGTTGTAATGCTTCACTTAATGCATCCTATGTTTCTTTGGAGAGACTGATTAGCTAAACTATAGATAATCGAGCTGGAGTATTGTCAAGATGTGCCAATATATCAAAATTAGAGGGCTTGTCAAGTCTAAGAAGTTTAGATTTCTTCAAGGATTTGTCAAACCTTACTTTTTTAGTTTTACTTTTTCTTCTAAAGTCTGCTTCGATGGACCTGATTCAGATGTAGTTGGAGTAGGAGGTGGATTAGAAGTATGGACGACATAAAGGGGGTATCATCTTGCTCTTGAGTAGAGAGACATAAGTATGTCTTTCCGGACCTAGTCTCTCCGACTAGAGCTTCATTGACCATATTTTATGGCTTACTCTTCTTCTTCTTTTCCTGAAGCTTAGAAGTAGAAGAGGTAGATTTTGAATTCATATCTTGGAGAAGATCAGGGTGGTTCCATATAACCTCACCATGTTAAGTAGTAAGTGGTACAAGTTCGATTATTTTATCACAAACCAAAGGAAGATTGACAACTTGTAATGCCGCCTTTGGTATTGGTATGACACCATCTTGAACTTCAACTGCAGGGAGATTCCCAAATTGAAGGAAAACAAGATTTGCAGATACTTTCTTCTCATCCGTATGCAACATGATGGCCTTGAAATCCAGTAATTGTCGAATATGATTCTTCAATATGTAGCAATCCTTCATAGGATGATTTACATATTGATGATAAAATAGTATTTTGGATCATTGGTTTGCCCCACTTCATCAGGCCCGCGAGAGGGAGGTAGCAGTAATTTGTTGCCCTTCATAAGTACATAAAAAATATCCAACGTAAGAGCTTCATTAAATGTGTATTGCAGCTTGGGCTTCGGAGCGGCTGGAGCTTTCTATTTAGGCTGGGAAGCAGAGGTAGAAACATCCATAGTAAAGGATTATTTTTCTTTATTTTTCCAGAAGTATTATTATTCTGGGAGCGCTTTCCTTTATCTTCAAGTGGCTTAAGTCCGATCCAATATAAAACTTGGACAGACTTTTCAGCCTTCTAAGCAGCAGCAATGAAGGCTGGCTAATCATTATAGTTACTGGGCCCAATACAAAAATTTGACCGTAGCTAGGAAGTTACCTCTGCATGTATCGATCAATACTGATTGGAGAGTTCCAGGATACAACTTCATCGATAGTCTCCTGAATTGTTCAATAAATTTACGAACGGGCTCTTTATCGCGTGTTTTGTTGCAATAAGTTTTGACATGGAGACATCACATGTCCTTTCGTAAAACCTAGTTAGGAACAATTTCTCCAGTTCTTTGAAGGTTTTAATGCAATCATCAGGAAGACTACATAACCGTTCGAAAGCTACTCCTTTCAGAGTATCGATGAACAATTTAGACCAAAGTACATTATTCTTTGGTATGTGAATAGTCCGAGAGTAAAATACGTCAAGTGCTATCTTGTTGAACCTGTTCTGCCATAGGGAATTAGTGGTTGAGGTTTGTATTTTAGAGGACAAACCACATCGTCCCATTCTGATGTATAAGGGCATGACATTCCCAGCTTTTGGAGCTCCCGAATTCATACAATCTAATCGAGCATTGATGCCTCGAATATCTTCTAGAGCATTAACTGGCTGATATGAAGAAGTAGGCTGTATGATAACTGGTTGTGACTGTTGCTTTGCTGGTATAGGAGCATTCCCAACTATTGGTGATGAACTAGGTTTAGAGATACTCTAGTCGCATCTTGATCAGTAGGAGATGGGATAGGTAGATGAGATTGATGTAGGGCTATTTGTATGTTCATTGTTGCTTGTATCTGCTATATTATTGTCAAAACACTCTATAGCATGTTCTCGAGATTATCAATTCTCTGTCAATCATTACTACCTCCTTCTTCATTACCCGTCACATACAAAGATGTTGTATATAGACTACAAGATAGATAAGTATGCAAGAAAGCATTACTAGAATTAGTACAGCTCGACCTTGACTGTGAGATTACCTCATCTCTGGTTTACTATAAATACTTCTTTTCAAAGTTTGAGGTGCTTTGTCATCATATTGTGACGTAGAATGATCAAAGACTGGAATAGTACTTCCCCCTATCATAAGAACAACATTATCTTGTCCTGGAACTTGAAGCGTATCAGAAGAGTGTCTAGATCGGGAACGAGTTCCTTGATAAACACCTTCTGATGAAAGTGTTCTTTGACTTCCTTTGGATGAAGAAGATGAAGACACCATATTTTCTCGTCGGCCTGATGTTGCATAAATTGAGGCCACCGATAACTCATCTTTGTTATCAGAAAGTTTTCGTCCAAGACACAACAAATCTGGCAAGTTTGGTTACAATCTTTGAAAAATAGATCGCCCAGTTGGTTGATCAACTACTTTCAAGCAGCAGCAATTAATAACAATCTCTGCATAGGAATGTCTTTAAGGAGACACAATTGTGTTTGATGTCATTTCCTTTGACTTACGTTTGTGCCAAAGCATATCACGTAGAGCAACAGAAGGATCAATGACCTCCTTTCCCTTCTTATGCACCTGGATAGGATCTGTGCATGGAAAAGTTGGTTTAGGAACTCATTGACCTAATTTATGTACTTGGGAAGACCCATTACTTAGGTCTTGAGTAGTTCTGTCAAGTGGACTCATTTCGTGCATATTGGGAAGCAATGCACATAAGTTCACATTATATGAAGGAGATGCACATTGACGACTGGGACACATATATTTAAATTTATACAACTTGTCAACATCTCACGCATGACACGAAGACGTGCATGGTTTGGAACCTTTCCTGATGTATAGATTTGGTCAAAAAAAAAATTCTGTGGACGACATATTTTTTCTTCAGTTATGCATCTAGGGTTCTGTGCTGAGGCATAATACCTCTCTTGGTTGATCAAATATGGGATATAATTTCCAACATTCAAATATCGTAGTATTTTTCTTTGCCAAAATCCAAATGTTGTTCATTCTTTTTCCCAAATTTTGGGCAAGTAGATCTGTCATGAATGGCAACCATGTTATTAGGCGCAAAAATCACATTTTCCTTCTTATGGGAAGCATAGGACTTGGTTAATGGCTCACTAGTAGAGCCCTTCTTAGACGCATGCTGAGCCATATGCGTCTTAGCAACAAGAACCATCTTGGAAGCAGTAATGGCTGACACTGAGCCATGTGCCTCCAAATTGTTGTTCTGGCCAGGACTGGCCAGAATCTTCCCTTTGTCATCAGCTGCATTGGAAAAAGCAGAGTGAGACTTTGGGACCCAAGCTCTATGAGCACACTTGGCCTTTTGTTCCTTGGTGGCCGGAGCAGAGTCTTTGTCCGACAACATCGCTTTGTATGCTTGTTGGTCGAATTATACAACCAACATCTTTTCAACTGAACCAAGCTTTGTAACATCAGATTGCGCCACCACTTTCTTCTTGGTAAAGAAAATCATCCCCAGCAGAGTCTTCGTTTTTGTTTTAGCACAAAAAATCCCAATTAAATTGAATCTTTTGTATTATTGTAATAAAATAATACAACAAGAATCTTTAATACGAGTTTCGAGTACAATAATATCCGGGAATTGGGGCGATGGAAGTTAAGCCTGTTTTGGCTTCTTTACTCCAATGACGATCTGATGCAAAAGTTGATGAAACTTGTCTGTTGATGAACTTTTGACAGCAAAAGGAACTCTATCGCTGAAAGATCTCTCTCTCTGGAATGCATCAAATGTACGACTCAAAGGAAAAGTGTCAAAGTGTACGTAGGTGCTCGGGACTCATAAAAGATGGCTTCGTTACGAAGAGAACAGTTGTGGCACGAATGTTGTGACGGAACTATCGAATGTGGCACAGTGCCTTCGAGATGGTTGGGACCTTCGGGTCGATAAGTTAAGGAATATTGAGTTGGGGCATCATGCCAATGGAATAGAGATAGGGAAAACTTGTTTGGTTGTATGAAAATCAGAACGCATTGCATATGGTCAATGGACTTGGATGTATGGCCCATGCACGGGCGTGCTTCCCTCAAACGTAGGATTGTCGGGGTGCCAGGACCGTTCGACCGCGGATGGAATTAAGGGGTATTGGTAGTGCACTTCATTCATATGGGTTGTGCCCTCCTATTGATGTGATAAGCCACAATACCAGTAAGTTTGGGATCCTTTGAGTAGTAGGCTAGCAACCTGTGCCAAAGCGATCGTCGGCTTACAAGTTGAGATACCAGTCTTTTACAGTAGGGAACGTCGTGACCTTCATATAAATAGGACTGGTAGGCTAAGACTAGCATTGGGTGCAGGCGCAGAGCCTGCCACTCTTATGCTTATGTTAAGTTTGCTTGGTTGGCTGCCTGAATTGTATGGTTGGTTATGCATATTTCTAACGATTGCAGGCTAAGCAAAACGAGATGGAAACATGCACAATCACTATGCTTATGTTCATATTATGTCTAACTGTATCTGCTGTAGGGACACGGTATTGGACACATTTATATTTAGTTGCTATGCTTGAATATTGCCATAAAACTGATCCTAAGGCTAAATAGAAAGATCATCAAATAAAGATGCATGCTTCACTAAATGTACTTAGTGTTGGTTTCTGTGAGAGTGGGTCTTGTTCAGTGCAGCGAGAATGAAAGCACTAACCCCCCCACTAGTTTGCTTGCAGGTTCATGATATGTTCGACTCGGAGCGGGGCTTGGCTTGGGTGCGCCGAGGCATGGAGTCCTTGGCGTTTCAAGGCGAGCTACCGCATTGGCGTTTAGACTTGCAACATGGAGATGTTCGGCCAAAGACTACATGTTGGCTATAAAGAGGCATAATGTATAGAACAATGTAATCCTTTGTGAGCTAAAGAGATCTTATGCGTTGTAGCCAGTTGGCACATTTAGTTGGGCTATTCAAAGCCTTATAATCTTCGGTTTATTATTAATAAATGAGATTCTTATTGTATACTTTTTTTCCTTCCGCTTCTTACGTTCTGATAAACTTATATATGAACCTATTATCTTGCCTTGTATGAGCGCAACTCCATGCTTGTGCAGCATCACGCCCCAGCGAGGACGATGATTCAGGTGAAATCTAGCGAGGACGAGCGATTTTTCGGGTCGGGGCGTGACAAGTTGGTATCAGAGCGGTTCCATCCTATGGACCATAAACTAATCTCTTTGACCCTCAGTTGCTTCTCTATCGAAATCAGTTGAATCTGAGTTGTTTCCGCAACTGCATGGCTCATGGATCTACTCGATGCTACATTAGATGTTCCATATAATAAGTATGTATTATGTGCATACGTTTGCCACAAGTATGTCGTGACTATCACACTATCTTCGAGTGCCATCGGAGAATGTTTGGTTGCACAAAGTGCAACGAGTTACGAAATATTGGTTTTTCGAAGTGCAAAAAGTTACGAGTCATTGGTTGCACGAAGTACAACGAATATGGGTATGTTGGTTGCACAAAGTGCAATGAGATAGGTATTGTTGGTCACATGAAGTGCGAAGAGTTATGTATTGTTAGTTGCATGGAGTATAACAAGTCGTGAGCCATTCGTTGCATCAGTACAATGAGTCGACATATGGGATGATGCGTGTTATATGGCTATGCGAATGGATAGCGATATGTTGAACGAGATTTAGTAATGAACTTAAGCATCGAGAATAAATCATTGCACGAGTTACAACAAGTGAGATTAGGAAATTGTGGATGCAATAGTAACGAGTCGAGTTGGTTGCTAAGTCGAACTTGAGTAGGCAAACTTCTAAGTTGGCCAAGTTGAATCGAGTTTCGAAGTGGGCGAACATATATGTTGGCCGAATAGCATGTTGAGCCTTGAGTTAGCGAATGTTGCGTTGTGATTGATATGATCGCCAAGGCACGGTTAGCATCGAACGAATGTCAAACTTGAGCTAACGATAGTGCATGTTGGCCAAGTTGTTGTACCAACTCGAGTAAGAGAATGCTAGAGCTAGGATCGGGAAAGATCGCCACATGGGACAGTTGATTTGAAATAAACGTCGGACCTATGCGGAGTGTAATGTTGAGTAGTGACTCGATTTCGAGTGATATATGCAATATCACTAGTGCGATAAGTGTAGTAAAGCATTGTATCGATAACGATAACGATAGGCTCGACTTCTGAGTGGTATATGTAATACCACTTGGCAATAGCTACGTGGAACCGTTTGGTGACTTGCAATAGATTACGTCGAGAAGATTGCTTCGTTATGATAAGTTTGTCCTCAAATGACGGAATAGTGCCAAGACTCGAGTGGGAATGACTCGATAGGAGTTGATGCATGATTCATCGATGATTTGAGTTGAACGATTATGCACGAAGTCGTATCCATGGATGATACATCGGACGAGAATTCGTTGAGTGTAAGCCGAACGATAGGCCGCACGTAGCGAAAGAATGTTACATTGAGGAAAAAGTTGACTCAGTCGAAATTGAGTCAAGTCGTTGCAAAAACTGTTCGGAACGAGTTGAGTAGGTACGAAGTAATCGTACAAACGAATTCAAGTTAGCGCGAAGAGTCGGTAGCACGATCTGAAAGTACGAGATAGGAATACGAGAGTGGGTTTGAGGAATTGGAAAATTGTGTCACTTGACGAAAAAAGTTAGCTAAGTACGACTGAATGGATCTTGATGTGTGTAAGACTTAATTCGTATTCGAGTTTGGATAATAACAGTGAATACAATAAATTAGAGTTTACGAGAAAGAAGGATGTTCAGGTTACACACATCGACGATAGTATTGAGGCGTATCAAAGACGATATGCTCTAACTTGGGAATACTCTGATTGAATGAACAAAAATTATATTGTGCCTTGTTGTTGGATGAATAAGATGCAAGTTATGTTGACGTAAGTTCGGACGATAACAGTAGAAATTCTTCGAAGAATCTGAGAGTAGATGGATATTACTTGGATGAAAACAAGTATCTTGATTTCTTTGTTGATAACCACAATGTTGACGTTCTTGTCTTGCATGAGCGCAACACCAGCCTCGTACATGCATCACGTCGGATTTTGGGTAATCGTTCCGCGTGAGCGCTGACATGGTAATTCATGTCACAGGAATGATCAAACTCGAAAAATCAGGATGTGGTAATTTGTATGCTTCGACTTTTGGTTTGATACGAAGGTGAATTCGAGGATTGTTGCGATAAGCATAGAGTGTGTCGGATATTGATCGTTGTAAATAAACTCGTACCCAAGGCAAACAAATATTGCTCGGTTACGATATTGTTAACGATAGTGCATGAGTGATTCGAGTAGTAACGACGCACAATGTGCATGAGTGATTCGAGTAGTAACGACGCATCAGTTGCGCGAGTAGGCAGATAAATTATGGATTGATAAATTATGTCGAATTGGATAAAGTCCTATAGGAATTATCGGGAATTGATTTAGCTCCAAGATAGGATATAGCATGGTTTATAGTAACTTTGCCTCGTTGATGATCTTTAATTATCGAGCATAGCTTCGAAGCAGCTGACCCTAGAAGACTTGACCGCCAAATCAAAGTAAATATCGGAGACTGTAGGACGACCCTAATGAAGTCGCAGAAGAAATTGCGTTGAGAATGAATGATGATATAGTGCATGTTGAGGATATGTCTAAGCGATTGAGTATCGTGTTTCGAAAGTTAGCGAGTAGCCTTCGACTAGATCGATATGGTCAGAGATTTATCGATCGATCGAATGAGTATGTATATAGACTTGGTCGGTCGACAATCGAATATATAAATGGACGGACTTAGCATAACGACACGGAGGGACAATTGTGAGAAATTGTGCTACGTATAAGTGCAACGAATGGGGGAGCAACCCTAGAGATTGTGTCATAAAGCTTGACTCATGTAACGAATAGAGTTGCATGCATTAAGTAAATGATCTATGTCACGAAATAGTGTGATTGATTCAAAAATTGAGTAAGGAATTCGCATTCGATCGAGAATCGGAGATAGGCGTTTCGTAAGAGACCTTGGGTCGGAAAGATTGTTGCCTTTGAGCATCGTAGACTCAAGTTGACGTCTTGTGTCGGAAGAGATTAAGCATGATGTTTGGATAAGTTATCTAGCGGGGGTAGCCCCAGATGCGATATGTGGATAGCTTTGAGAACGTAAAGAGTTGCGAGTTGCAAAACCATGTGGTCATGACGAGACTTGGGCATGTTAAACTTAGTGCATTCCATTGAGACGGGACCTTATGAATTATTGCGATCGGATGCACGATAACTTAACGCGACGTATAGAATTAATGGCCTATACGAATCCTACGAAGTGTGATACGTGATTTACGAATCGCATCATGTGCCGTGACTTTTATCGGATAATCACATATGCATCAAATATGCATATGCGATAGAATTTTTAAGAACAAATACTAGAGATCAAGTCCGATCGAGAGTACGAGATGGCAAGTAATTAAGGATGAGAAGTTACTTATTATCTTTGTCCCGTTATCCTACAACTAAGCTTGGCTAAAACGTATATATTGGTGGGACGTCTAAAATATGTGTATGATCCAAACTAAGTAATTTAAATGATAGTAGCACGAGATCGTGAAACGATCTAGAGAAACACTTGGATTGAGTGTTGGTTTCGGTTCGAGGGAGAACCATATTTTGAGTAGTATATTATATAATGTTCCGCTTCGTACGGTGCATTACGATGAGTCATTGACTCGAAGAGTTGCGTTGACCCGATGAAGTATCGATGCAAATCGATGCATGAGTTACGTTGTCCCGAAAGAAAGCCTTGAGTCGATTCAAATCCATAAATCGAAACGATGCAAAGGATAAGTTCCGTTTGAGCAAGTGCTGATTTTAGTTGATTTCGTGTACAGGCTACGCTTTTACGCTGAATCATAAGAGGTCGGCTTTTTTACCTTATTTGCAATAGTGTCCGTAAAACCAAATTGTTACCTTGCAACGAACTAAGGCATGGGCACGGTAGACCGAATCAGTCGAATAGTTCAACGGAATGGCTAAGTCAGAAGAGTTAGCCTTGCAACAAAGTTATGGAATCGAGCAGCATCAGCTCGGCGAGACGACAAGGCATATTGGCTTAAGGTGTGCGGGTTCATGACTTCTTCCGACTCCTTCATGCCTAATAAAATGTATCCTTGTATGCGTAAGTTTCTATCAAGTTAATGAGCATGGCTCGAATCAAGTAAAGGTCTTAGTGTGTGTCCAACATTAAGATAGAATATTGAATAATTGAGACGACGTGCACCAAGTGCACGAGTCACAATAGGACACTTATGCTAGAACATTAAAAGATAATATCGAGATGTGCATCAAGTGCACGACTCGAAAGAACATTGAACAATAAGGCTTAGAATATGGAAATACGGTATTGAGGCGTACATCAAATGCACGACTCAAAGAAAAAAAAGGATTTATGTGTCAATGTGCACGTAGGAGCACGTGACGCATAAAATATGTCTTCGTTACAAAGAGAACAATTGTGGCACGAATGTTATGACAGAACTATCGAATGCGGCACGGTGCCTTCGAGATGGTTGGGACCTTCGGGTCGATAAGTTGAGGGATATTGAGTCGGGGCATCGTGCCAATTGAATAGAGATAGACGAACTTGTTTGGTTGTATGAAAATCAGAACACGTTGCATATGGTCAATGGACTTGGATGTGAGTGTGTATGAACCTATAGCTGCATAAGTATAGATATAAATGTATGTGTATGCATTGAAATATATATATATATATATATATATATATATATATATATATATATATATATATATATATATATATATATATATATATGGGAAGGGATATTGCACCAAACTTATTGCATCAATTGTTGCACCAAACAATCTCAACCACACATTTATTTCTATCATGTGGTTATAAAGCATTCCATAAAGTTGTTGCCACGTCAGCATGCTTTATAACCACATGATAGAAATAAATGTGTGGTTGAGATTGTTTGGTGCAACAATTGATGCAATAAGTTTGGTGCAATATCCCTCCCCTATATATATATATATACATACATATGTGTTTTGAATATAGATCAGTTCAGTCCTTAGTCCCATATAACCTTAGTATCATATTAGTATCAGTCCCCAAAATTCAGGTTTAGTTCCTTACAAGGATTCAATCCCATATATTTTGTAAACCCCCATAATTTATATTTGATTTTTATAATTTAATTAATTTTTTTTATGTATTTCATTAGTTATGGATTTATTTACTATTAAGTTATTAGTATAATTAAAGTATGTGTGTATATATACATTATTATATGTGTGCATGCTAATATTTCTAAGGTATATAATAAATTCTAGGATTTTTAGGAATTTATTGGTAAATTTTGGGAATTTATTGCTTGCTTAATATATATATATATATATATATATATATATATATATATATATATATATATATATATATATATATATATATATTTTGGAATTTATTACTTAATATATATATATATATATATATATATATATATATATATATATATATATATATATATATATATATATATATATATATATATATATAAGTAGTTTTAGTTGCTTAAAAAAAAGAAAAAAAGAGAGGTAATGGTGGCTCGGCCACACCCAGCAAAGGGCGGCCAGCCCCTGTTGATATGAGACTCACATAGAGTTCAATGTTTTAATTTTTTTTTATAATATGTATGCTTGGTGGTCGGCCCCACCATGGGCAACCGACCACCCAAAGCGAAATATTAGCTGCTAACACAGCAGCTAAGAACTCAAAGTGGGATCTCTTATATTATTCTACAACCCGAGCCCCCCTTACGCTGGATTAGGATGAAGATGCAAAGCATCTTTTAAAATCCAAATTTCATATCAAATCCTCCAACACCTTAATCCCATGCCTATCTGTATTGAAACCGAGCCACCTTAAACTAAATTTGCCGCAGCACAAATTCGAGCCAGACTCGGATGGGGTGACTATATAAACGCCGCAAGGAAATTTTAGAAAAACCCTAACGAAGGTATCACAAAGCCCAGAGCCGAAACCTGAGCCTTCCCCATCCCAGACGAACTGCTCTGGCCATTGGCGGTGCCGCACCACCGCGCAAACACCGCCGGAGAGCCCAGGCCGACCACACTTCTGAGCGTTCCCAGTTTTGCGAACAGCGAGGTACCCTTCTTCCAATCATCTTTTCTTCATGCTCGCTCGATGGTTTCTCAAATTTTAAACTCCTGCGTGTAGCCCATATGAACCCCTCCAATTTCCTTCAAATAGAATCCTGAGAACCCCAGGGGACTGCTCGAAAAATCGAGGCAAAGTCGCCCCAAAAACTGTCGAAAACAGAAGTTTAAACCTAGTCCTAAAACCACAACTTAGAAGCCAGAGTTCGATCTGTATGTCAAGATTTTTCAAAAAATAATTGAACACGTGTGAAGACAACATAACCACGACTAAAACGCAACTTCTAGATCGGTATTTCGATTTCTGTACAAGAATTAAATCTATGTTAAACTTGTGAGAAAAACTGTTTTCAGAATAGTAAATTTTAGAGAAATTTCTCCGATACGACGTGCGCCCCGACAAACCGGGCGACATGGTCGCGCGCTATACGCATCAAAAGGCGCGTATGGACGTTGCGGACGTGTGGGAACTGACGGAACTCAGTTTCGTCGCGTGTGTGCGACGAAATCAACGCGTATCCGTCGAGATAATCCCGTATCGACGTTTTGCAAACTTGCCCATAACTTCGTGTACAATCATCGGATCGAGACGAAACTTATGCCAACAGGTCCGAATCGAAATTCTGGTCCTGTGTACCAAGTTTGGTTCGATTCTGAGGAGGTCGAATCAGAACCCCTTTTTGGCAGGCCCGCGACCCACTCAAACGGGCAAATTTGTACACGGCTCATCGGAATCCAAAACTGGACATACCGTTGAGTTCCTCTCCTCAAACTGAATTCGTAGACATGTAGCTTGACGACTTTAGAGACCATAGACTTTGGCACGTATTTCGGTGCAAAGCGGGTCCAACGGCGGACATTGTTTTGATCGAAATTACGATTTTACCCCTGTTCCAGAATTAGACTTTTGGACAGGCATTTTCTAGGTATATCTTTTACACCGAGTGCATTTTTGATGTTTGTTTCAGCGTCTGGAGTTGTTTGGAGATTGTGACATTTCTTGGCTGACATTGTGATTTCTTGGGATTGCCACTTTGCACCATCGGGCAAGATACCTTGCCACTTTACTCTGTGATTATTATATCTCTTATTTTCAGTTGTTATTTTCAGTATTTCTTATTTCTTAATATTTAAACTGTGCGTCCAAGTCACACTTGGGTGCAAGCGACTCTATCGGTCTTTTTTTTCGTTTTATTCATTTCTCTTACATTGACTTAGTCTAGTGACCACCCATTGATGTTGAGGTATTGGTATATCTCATACGGCCTTGACACTTGCTTACCACGTTATGTGTGTCACATATAGGACACGTATCCGCGTAGTCGGCTGGCCACCGATACGGATGGAGCGTATGACGGATAGGAGTAACGGCCAATAGATTGCATGCTAGTAGACTTGGCAGTTACTAGAGGTACATATGAGTCATGGATATGACTCTAATAGGCATTGGGTGGGAAGAACAGTTCCTTAATGTATGGGTCATATATGCACTGTCCTGATTGCCGGTTATCTCCAATAGGAGGTACGGTCCTGATTGCCGGTTACCTCCAGTGGGAGGTACGGTCCTGATTACCGGTTATCTCCAGTGGGGGATACGGTCCCGATTCCTGATATTCCTGATCCTGCCCATGCGTCAAAGGTTTGTTCTTATTGTATTATCACTGTAAACCGGTTAGGCGCCTGATAGCATACATATTTCTTTCTTTATATTATATATCACAGTTATTATGGCATGGTGTTTTCTTGTATCTTGTTACGTCCCTCTGAGGACCTGGTTATCTCTCCAGGATTAGACGACTTCCCACAAGAGTATGGAGCAGCGCTAGATCTAGCCTACATTGATACCGAGTCAGTTCCTACTGATTTCTAGTCTATTCATTGTTGGAGACATTAGTGGACATTATTTTTATACCTCTTTTCTTTCTATTCTGCGGAGGTTGGACTCCGATCTTGTGAGACTACTTTTCATAGCTGTTTGGAGTGAGTATGTTCACCCAGCTATCTTTTGATACTCTTATTTATTATTTGGACTCTATATTTTTCTGTGTTGAGCTGTGATGAGATTAGATTATGTTATTCTGGCCTGTGATTATTTTATTTACAGCTTATGTACATATATGAGGATTCTATATATTAGAGTATTCTTCGTATATGTGCAGCTGGCATGTTCACGTTCTTGGTCCTATGTATTATGGGACTGGGGCGTTACATGTTTTTGTGGTGGCCCATGCAGGTCAGAGTATATTATGGGGTTACATGACTGTGCCCAACAAGCCTGCATATAAGAATAGGAATAACATCTCATCCAGAACTACTGCTCCCTGTGACTTTCAATCCTTTTCGAATCCTTTGATTGCTCAATTTACCTCATATCTAACTTATCCTAATATCGTCCCATTATTCTTCGTGCCAACAGTACGAATCTAAGAAGAGGACATTCTTCTGCCTTGGCCGTCACATCTGGCGAAGAGGCCAACCCGGAGGGACAGAATCCTTCGATGACTCCAGTGGCACCATACCAGTCGGGACAGCAGCAGACTGCCACACCTCCAACAATGGTGCACCAAGAGACTCAAGCTCCCCCAGCCAATCAAACTGGACAGGTCCCTGCAGCACCCTTAGGAGGGATGGTACCACCTCCACCACTATTTCTTCAGCAGTTTCTGTTACAGTCGGGCCCACAGATACCTCCCCCATCGACTGATGGGAGCCCTACTTTTCAGTTCATGTACGTAATGTTGCAGGCTTAGTGGCAGCAGACTGAACTGTTGAGACAGACGATGATGGCAGCATTAGCTAGTCCTCCACCACCACCTCCAGTACCAGCACCAGCACCGGCTCTGCATCCTTATGAAGGTTCTATCAAAAACTTTACAGATATGAACCCTAAGCCTTTCAGTGGAACGGAGAAGCCACTAGAGGTGTCACAGTGGCTTATTAGTACAGAGAAGCTACTGAAGGCATCCCAATTGCCAGCTCGAGATTAGATGACAGCAGTGGACCTACTGCTAGAAGATAATGCTCACTACTGGTGGAAAGCGGAAGAAAGGCGATTAGGCACTGGGACCACCTGGAAGCAGTTCTATGATTTATTTTATGAAAGTTTCTTCCCTATTCATGTTCGAGATGGTCTCTACGACCAGTTCCTTCATCTGAAGCAAGGGAATATGACAGTTGATGAGTATGACTCAGAGTTCAATCGCCTGAGTAGATTTGGTGCGGGATTGATTTCGACAGAGTTAGAGAAGGCGAGGAGATTTCACCAGGGGCTTGCACCAGAGCTCAAGTCTTATACGACTACCCAGTCTCGAGTCTCACATTCAGCTGTCTTGGAAGAAGCTCGTGCTCAGAAGATTCTTCGCAAGGAGCAGCAGCAGACCCCGAGATACCATACGCTGGCAGCTACACCTACGGGATCGACACAGAGTGGACCTATCAAAAGGGCTATAGGACAGCAGCAGGAGAGGTCTGCGCCTTATCAGAAGCCTATTTACAATTTTTGTGGAAAGCCAGGGCATCTCTAAAAAGACTGCAGAACTCGACTTGGAGCATGCTTGAGATGTGGCTCGTTACAACACAAGGTGAGAGAGTGTCCAGAGCAGCAATCACTAGTTTATGCCCAGCAGGCCCCGAGACCGGCAGTTCCAGCACTACCAGCACCCAGGCCCGTAGCAGGATCACCTAGACTACCATTACTTCCCCAGCCAGTACAGCGCGACAAGACTAGAGCTCGGGACCTCAGTCAGAACTATGGACAGGCCTTCTCGCTGGTAGTAGAGAATGTGGGAGTAGATGGAGAAGTCATAGCAGGTACGATTTTAATTACAATATTTCCTATTATCATGGCTTGACATAAGATCTATACCCCATTAGTTTAGTCTAGGCCATAGAAATTAGACTGTAGAATGATTGGATAAACACGAACACCGGACACAGCTTAGATTCTTGAATAAATTGTGTTTTCCTTCCAATCACCAATCTCGCATACCTACTTTGACCACTTTGACTAACACCGCAATTATAGCCTAGTTTTTGCAAGCTTATTCTTCATCGAGCTTGATCATGACATGATTTATTGGATGCGCACCCATTGATATATTGTCTAATCAGAACCGGTGCATAATGGTCTGATCAACCTAGTGCATTTGGGTTCGCCTTCACATATTATTCTACGTGGATGAAGACATAGTTAAACTCGTCCCCGAAGTCTCATCCGCGACCGCCTTGACAATTCCCTTTTGAATTATTTCATAGCCCATGGACCTCGTACTCGTGCTCAATAGCATCGTCTATGAATTCTTTATGGACCTTGTCTTTTACATATTTTTTTTGAAAGATGATCCACGGTGAATGAACCCAAGGTACCACTTTAAATCGTGCGGTTGTATCCTCACCTTAAACTACTCTATTTATCCCTTAACCCCTACCCTAGTTTAATTTCGAGGACAAAATTTTCTTTAAGTTGGGTAGGATGTAAGCCCCCATAATTTATATTTGATTTTTATAATTTAATTAATTTTTTTTATGTATTTCATTAGTTATGGATTTATTTACTATTAAGTTATTAGTATAATTAAAGTATGTGTGTATATATACATTATTATATGTGTGCATGTTAATATTTCTAAGGTATATAATAAATTCTAGGATTTTTAGAAATTTATTGGTAAATTTTGGGAATTTATTGCTTGCTTAATATATATATATATTTACAATTTTGATATATATATATATATATATATATATATATATATATATATATATATATATATATATATATATAATTAGTTTTAGTTGTTTAAAAAAAAGAGGTAATGGTGGCTCGGCCACACCCAGCAAAGGACGGCCAGCCCCTGTTGATATGAGACTCACATAGGGTCCATTGTTAAATTTTTTTTAGTAATATGTATGCTTGGTGGTCGGCCCCACCATGGGCAACCGACCACCCAAAGCGCAATATTAGCTGCTAACACAGCAGCTAAGAACTCAAAGTGGGACCTCTTATATTATTCTACAACCCGAGCCCCCCTTGCGCTGGATTAGGATAAAGATGCAAAGCATCTTTTAAAATCCAAATTTCATATCAAATCCTCCAACACCTTAATCCTATGCCTATCTTTATTGAAACCGAGCCATCTTAAACTAAATTTGTCGCAGCACAAATTCGAGCCAGACTCGGATGGGGTGACTATATAAACGCCGCAAGGAAATTTTAGAAAAACCCTAACGAAGGTATCACAAAGTCCAGAGCCGAAACCTGAGCCTTCCCCATCCCAGACGAACTGCTCTGGCCGTTGGCGGCGCTGCACCACCGCGCAAACACCGCCGGAGAGCCCAGGCCGACCACACTTCTGAGCATTCCCAGTTTTGCGAACAGCGAGGTACCCTTCTTCCAATCCTCTTTTCTTTATGCTCGCTCGATGGTTTCTCGAATTTTAAACTCCTGCTTGTAGCCCATATGAACCCCTCCAATCTCCTTCAAATAGAATCCTGAGAACCCCAGGGGACTGCTCGAAAAATCGAGGCAAAGTCGCCCCAAAAACAGTCGAAAACAGAAGTTTAAACCTAGTCCTAAAACCACAACTTAGAAGCCAGATTTTGATCTGTATGTCAAGATTTTTCAAAAACTAATTGAACACGTGTGAAGACAACATAACCACGACTAAAACGCAACTTCTAGATCGGTATTTCGATTTCTGTGCAAGAATTAAATCCATATTAAACTTGTGAGAAAAACTGTTTTTAGAATAGTAAATTTTAGAGAAATTTCTCCGATACGACGTGCGCCCCGACAAACCGGACGACATGGTCGTGCGCTATACGCATCAAAAGGCGCATGTGGACGTTGCGGACGTGTGGGAACTGACGGAACTCAGTTTCGTCGCGTGTGCGCAACGAAATCAACGCGTATCCGTCGAGATAACCTCGTATCGGCGTTTTGTAAACTTGCCCATAACTTCGTGTACAGTCGTCGGATCGAGACAAAACTTGCGCCAACAGGTCCGAATCGAAATTCTGGTCTTGTGTACCAAGTTTGGTTCGATTCTGAGGAGGTCGAATCGGCACCCCTTTTTGGCAGGCCCGCGAGCCACTCAAACGGGCGAATTTGTACACGGCTCATCGAAATCCAAAACTGGACATACCGTTGAGTTCCTCTCCTCAATCTGAATCTGTAGATATGTAGTTTGATAACTTTAGAGACCATAGACTTCGGCACGTATTTCGGTGCAAAGTGGGTCCAACGACGGATTTCGTTTTGACCGAAATTACGATTTTACCCCTGTTCCAGAATTAGACTTTTGGACAGGCGTTTCCTAGGTATATCTTTTACACCGAGTGCATTTTTGATATTTGTTTCAGCGTCTGGAGTTGTTTGTAGATTGTGATATTTTTTGGCTGATATTGTGATTTCTTGGGATTGCCACTTTGCACCATCAGGCAAGATACCTTGTCACTTTACTCTGTGATTATTATATCTCTTATTTTCAGTTGTTATTTTTAGCATTTCTTATTTCTTAATATTTAAACTGTGTGTCCCAGTCACACTTGGGTGCAAGCGACTCTATCGGTCTTTTTTTTCGTTTTATTCATTTCTCTTACATTGACTTAGTCTAGTGACCACCCATTGATGTTGAGGTATTGGTATATCTCATACGGCCTTGACACTTGCTTACCACGTTATGTGTGTCACATATAGGACACGTATCTGCGTAGTCGGCTGGCCACCGATACGGATGGAGCGTGCGACGGATAGGAGTAACGGCCAATAGATTGTATGCTAGTAGACTTGGCAGTTACTAGAGGTACATATGAGTCATGGATATGACTCTAATAGGCATTGGGTGGGAAGAACAGTTCCTTAACGTATGGGTCATATATGCACTGTCCTGATTGTCGGTTATCTCCAATGGGAGGTACGGTCCTGATTGCCGGTTATCTCCAGTGGGAGGTACGGTCCTGATTGCCGGTTATCTCCAGTGGGGGATACGATCCTGATTCCTGATATTCCTGATCCTGCCCATGCGTCAAAGGTTTGTTCTTATTGCATTATCACTGTAGACTGGTTAGACGCCTGATAGCATACATATTTCTTTCTTTATATTATATATCACAGTTATTATGGCATGGTGTTTTCTTGTATCTTTTTACGTCCCTCTGAGGACCTGGTTATCTCTCTAGGATTAGACGACTTCCCACAGGAGTACGGAGCAACGCTGGATCTAGCCTACATTGATACCGAGTTAGTTTCTACTGATTTCTAGTCTATTCTTTGTTGGAGACATTAGTGGACATTATTTTTACATCTCTTTTCTTTCTATTCTGCGGAGGTTAGACTCCGATCTTGTGAGACTACTTTTCATAGCTGTTTGGAGTGAGCATGTTCACCCAGCTATCTTTTGATACTCTTATTTATTATTTGGACTCTATATTTTTCTGTGTTGAGCTGTGATGAGATTAGATTATGTTATTCTGGCCTGTGATTATTTTATTTACAGCTTATGTACATATATGAGGATTCCATATATTGGAGTATTCTTCGTATATGTACAGCTGACATGTTCACGTTCTTGGTCCTATGTATTATGGGACTGGGGCGTTACATGTTTCTTAGTATCAGTTGAGTTAGTGATGGGGCTTGGTCAACTATTGTGAGTTAGCCTATATTTGGTATTGTCCATCCTTTGTTGGGTTCAGGTATTCGAGGTTCAGTCCTATGTTTTCTAATATATGTGCAGTCCTCATTTCTCATCAGTGCTATCCTGTATTAGGTGTTTCAGTCCTTGTTTGTAACAGATGTCTCAATCCACATTTATTAGATGTTCAGTCCCTATGTATATATTATTGCATTTCCCTTTCACTTCACTGCACTCTTCACTGATACAACTACCATGACCTGTTCTTCTATTGCATCCACTGCACTTTGATTCCCTGCATATCCTTCTTACATGTCTTGTTCCCTTGTTTGATGTTCAGCTCATTCATTGAGTCTTGAACCTTAAGTTCAGGAATGAACTTCAAAGCTTCATACTTGAATATCAGTGTAGTCTTGAACCTCAAATTCTGAAATAAACTTCAAGTTTCAGACTTGAATTTCATTTCATGGTTGAACCCTCAAGATTTAACTTTGAACCTTCAATCCACAGATAACCTTGAACCTTAGCATGTATTGTGTCCACCTATTGATCAACCATTTCCTATATTCAGTCCATTTTATATATATATATATATATATATATATATATATATATATATATATATATATATATATATATATATATATATATATATATCACGTCCTTGTATAGTTTAGCTTTTGGGTACTAAATGATATGATGTGGGCTATAAGGTTGAGGGTTAGGAAATGTATCCTATAGATGATATTATAGTGTATGTATACATATTTTTATATATATGTCTGTGAGTTATATTTAAGTATATGTTATGGTTTATGGGTTAGAACTTAGGAGTTTAGTTTTAATGTAGGTTTTAGATAAACCTAGACTAGTAGGACCCATGTTGGCCAATAGTTGATCAAAACTCTAGATAATTGATCCAATAGTCTAGAGTAAGATCAAAACCCTAGATGTTGATTTGGTTTGACCCATAGTTGACCAAGAGTTGTCTTTGACCTAGATTGACCTAGAATCATATAGTTGCATTGTAAACTTCATTTATCTTATTTTAAACACATTATAACCCATATTGTTCTATTTAGGACATTGTGACTCCGGTGCAGACATATGATATTATACTACTCTTTTCAGAGTATCAGGCGAGTACATTCTCTGATAGTTCTCTCATTTATTTGTCAATTACTGTACTTCAGTTCTAGTTAGTTTTATGTGATTCTCTGTTACAACACGTATGGATATTTCTGAATTCATGTATACGACACACATACCATATTGTCTGGCCTCTATTACTGGAATCATTCTGGAATCATTGTTGGTATCATCATGTTTGGCTGGACTCATCTCGATTCTCATGTCAAATTCTGGTTTCAGTTGTATTGCGGGGTGGGAAGATATTGAGTAAGACATGTAGACATATCCCAAATCTGAAATCTCCCAACTGGAATCTACTGGAAGCATAGCCATCCCTTTCCTGATCAGTGAGTGATGTGCCTGATACCTACAGCCGTTTACATGTCGATCTCGGTATTTTAAAATACACTGTTAGAATATAGCTGGTCTCACCTGAATTCTTGATCACTGACTAGAATCATCTTGTACTGGATTCGTCTCGTACTGTATTTACATAGAATTTACACTTGTCTTACATTTGTTGTCTGGACTTATCATGTTACTCTTGTTCAGTTAGAATCTTATTTTACAGTCTTCATTGCCATGATTCTTCTTTTGTTTTAGCTACCTTACTTTTCTTGTATCTCAACTATTTCTCTATACCATCACCTGAATATAAACTACCATGTTCATCAATAAAACTGTCTATAACTGCTTTATAGTTCTCTGTCATTAACTTGAGTTTTCTAGATGAGTTGTACTCGTTCCTGTCCTGACTGGACCTGTTGAAAATATTACAGATGATTGTCCTGAGGACATTTGCCCTACTTGCCTTGGAGCAGGAGATGGCTTAGCTATCTTTGGTTCCGACACTCAGGAGTGATCGGGAGACTAGCTAGCAGACTTGGTTTAGTTTCATATTTTAGAACTTGAATTGTAATAAGTTGAGATATTGTTTTGTTTTGAGATTGTTTGAGATTATTATTATTTAGTATTTGGTTTTGTTGTTGTTATTTAGTCTTAGTTATAAACTTCTGTATTATCATATTGTGCTTAGACTGTGATTGAGATTTCATTATATCTATACTTGTCCTCCGTTCGGAGTTGAGATTCTGACAAGTACATTATATAATTACGTGAGTTGTTGGTTAGATAGTGACCGAGAATAGCGTTCTACCACCGATACTGCGACGTAGGCTGGGTGCTGTTACGTACTCGTACCCTGATAGTAGGTGCGGGTCGTGACAGGGTATTTGTAAACTTTTAAATTCAAAGCTGACCCAACGGCCATTGACAGGAACCAAAACAAATTCAAATTTCTTTCAACCAATTCTTGCTAGGTTCAAACTGAATTTTAAACTCTAAGTGATCTTCCCCAATCCCAGAAAGATTTGACTTCATCCCAATGCCTGAATATATATAGCAGGAGACAGCCGACCCCTTGCCTCTCTTAAACCCTAGCGGCTAATTTTCTCTTCACAAGGAACCAGAAAGGAAGCAAGGAAGCACCAGCCTTTGTCGAGAGATAGGCCAACTGTCGATGACATCAAAGTACCATGTACTCATAGCAGGTCCTCTTTAGCCTATTAAATCTTTGAATTAACATGGTGTCATCCTTGGCCATCACACAGCCTATATAGGAAGGGAAGAACTTAATTGCATAGATTAAATCAACGAAATGTACAGCACAGGAAGGGAGGATTGATGTGGTGAACATTGGATGCCACAGTTGAGTATGGAGCCATGCACCTAGAGACCTAGGCAATACCCTGTACTACCATGGAGGTTCACTCATGAGACACCACAGGCACCATTGCCTACAGCACACCCATTGGGTTATAAAACATGTGATACACATAGTATATCCCAGTTTAACTTGAGATATAACTCCTAACTACACTAATACAAGCACTATCTACTATATGTTTTGACTTTACAGTCGAGTATGTGGACCATAAGGAATATATAGGGGTAATCCCAATTAATGATGTAAAGATTTAGGATAGAGTTAAACAGTATCATATAGAAGGGGGTTATGTTGTATCAAGTACTATACACCACATGGGAGTTCCCACCTGTGCCATATACCAGTAGAGCCTGAGTCCAAGAGATCACCTACATGTTGAGGTTTAGGATGGACCATTCTCCTTGCCACTCTCAAGAGGAGTGACCTGCCTACTGAATATCACAATAAGCCCAGTATCAAAGGACATTTGCTTGCCCTGCTATTTGAAGAGAGTATATTCGTTAGTAATGAGAGGCAGAAGGACCTTACACCATTTCAACCTCTAAGATAGGTAGTACTAGTGTCAACGTAATAGGAGTAATAGTAGGGGTGTCAATATCTATGATAGATGTAGCAATAAGTATCAGATCCAGGTAGGTATTAATGAAGCACAGTAGAGAGTCGAGTGGCCTATGAGTATTATATTTTGACTTTTGGTATCGAGTACAGATCTTAAGTATCAAATTGATACTTAATAACCAATATCGGATCTTAAGATACTTAATGATCCATATTAGATCTTAAGTATCAGATAGATACTTAATAATCCATTTTAGATCTTAAGTATCAGCCAAACCCATCTCATATCAATTTAGCTTCCTATCTCGTACTAATTAGTACTACCATGTTAGATTTCCTTGTACCAAACACAAAGCTGTCAAGTTAAGACCTTCTTATATCCAATAGACACTATTACGAGGACTCCCTCTAGTATCAATCGTTCTGTTGGATGATGGGGCATGAAACCATACCCTTCAAAAGTAGAACCTTAGGATCTGGCGCCTTAGACCAACCTAGTAATATGTTATGCTGCACTACTGCTGTTACTTCACATATATCATTTTAAAGCTATAAAGAGGGTGTGTCCTGGAAACTCTAAACCATGGTAGCAGGGAGTGCTCTCATGTACCAATAATAGGAGCTGCCCTCATATACCAGAGTATCCATCGAGCCCTGTAAGAACAATAGAAGTCCAAGCCAAGGGAAGTCAAATCCACCCCATAGGCCACCTGCAGGACATCAGTTAAGAAAACCCGATTAATAGGGTGGAGATTGGAGTATCAGTTTTGTACTGATACATTAACCTACTGAATTTCACATCAAGTTGCATATGAAGTATCATTTGGGCTCCTTGTGTCAGTAGTGAAGGAGGGGTCTGTATAAGTGAAGGAAAGATAAGGCAAGTCAAGTTATTGGGAGGGTATCACACGAGATGTACTCATATATAAGAACATGTAGGCATGACCCTAAGACATTAAGTAGACTAGGTATACATATCACAAATGGGTTGGGGAGCATTAGAGAAAATACCACCTACCAATTAAATTCAAATAAACCTAGAAAATCTAAATTACCAAAGTAGATAGGCTCGTTTGTACTCTTAAATTGTGTATTGATCCTATTGATTTATAAATAGGTTCTTTGGACTTCGATTCAGACCTTGATCCGTGCCAGCAGCTCAGGATACCAGCAAGTATATTTGTTGTTTGTTTTTTTATTGTTATTTACTATAGTTTAGTGTTAGTTATTTAATACTTGATTCTTGACACGCTCGTCACATGGATATCACATCATGTATTTTCTTTCATATCTTGCCATGTTTCATGTATGTCGTGCTGGAAAGGAGAAGTACCAAGTAGATATGTGATCAACCTGTAGACCATGTTTATTTTTATGCAATATAGATCGTGCAGACCGTGTTTATTTTCATGTAATGTAGACCGTTTTTATTTTCATGCAATGTAGACCGTGTAGATCGTGTTTATTTTCATGTAATGTATACCGTATAGCCCGTATTTATTTTTATGCAATGTAGACCGTATTTATTTTCATGCAATGTAGACAGCGTAGCCCGCGCGGTGTAGTGGACCAGCCCGATCACATATCGAAAGGAGTACTTCAGCACACTTAGATAGTTATGGTTCCTTGTTTCACCCTTTATATATTTCCATGTATATTCCTGTCTCTTGCTCATTGTATCACCATGTTATAGTAGATTTCTCTCATCATGTATTTTATGACTAACCCCTATTTTATAGTCGTTAATAGATATTGGAACTGCATTCAATAAATTGTACTCGTTCCATCCTGATTGTGATGAGGACTTATGCCCTGACCAGTATGGTCCATACATGAAAGATATAGCCGATACGGACTTTGCCTTTCAGGAGGAGTTCGCAGTACCTGACCCCGCTGCACATGCTTAGATATTCTCTAGTTAGCTTAAGACATTGTAGTGGATATTGATATTGACTCTGCCATGTAGTTTGGATTTTTTTTTTGGATATCATATATTTTATATTCTGAGACTAGTTATATACATTCCTTTATTTCATCTAGTGCTGAATTGTGATCTTGTGTTGTTGTCTCCCAAGTAGAGCATATTTATACTGCATGGTTGTTCATCATGCATTGTTACAACATTCTACCTCGATATTATGGTGTAGGCTGGGCGTGTGCACAATTCATGTCCAAATACTGTGTACGGGTCGTGACACCCATTGAGCATATTATGTGATCGAAATAGAAAGACAGCTTGTGCAAATGATTGGAACTGTCCCTTCTTTTCTACTCCTTTATGCTTAATAAAATGGAGCACTATGTTGCTATGTTACGTCCCTAAATATTTCATGGTTTAGTTGTTGAAATAATAGCGATGCTTATATTGAGAACTGATGTTTTATTAACACATTAAACTGCCTCTGTGAATCACACACTAGAAATAAATTAATAATGCTGCTCATGTTAATGCTGCTAAAATAAATGAATAACTAAATAATGCAATGCTATATGAATGATACATAATAAATGAACTTGCTATGCTATTGTCACAATGAAATGAATGATAATTACCCTTATAAAATGAATGAAATACTGTGCATGTCCCTTTAACAATTGAATATTGTGATAATATTACAATATGATGAACTTATGCAATAAGAAATGATGAGGCTTGGGATCGATGAGATCACCAAGTGGAATGATGTTAATGTTGGAAATAATTAATAAGTCGTTGACTACGACTTGGATGAGATGAGATGATGAATAATTTCCTTTACTTACTTTCAATATTTTACAATACAATTATGTTTACGATCGAGTCGGACATGCATTCGCATGATCATGGACAACTTGTGCACAAGAAATTATTTCCTCGAACGGTACCCGGGACACTGGGATCGAGTCGGCCTAGAAGGAAATGCGGTGTGCTTTGGTGGAATGAGGTATCGGGACATTCTTCAGGCTTGCAACCTATTTGAATGGCGCATCCCATACCCTATGAAGTCCTGTATGGTAACATCCTAAATGGTGGATTAACACCAGTGATCATGTAGTCAGGATACATGCTAATGAATATTTGATGCAGGTACGAGGGAGTCGGCTATCGGTAAGAAATTGCTTAAATGTGATATGTTATCATACATGTTAAATTCAACTTTACTGCTTAACATGTTAAATACATTGTTGCTACAATGTTGCCTTTCTATGAACACTTTTTAATCATGATATATATGCTAAACTGTCGCTATAAAAGTGAACTATAAAAATACATATTGCCCATGATTTACTTTTGCTCCTTATATGAACTATAAACTGATGCTAGGCCCCAAATAGAAATATCATGTTTAAATGTTTTCTCACTTGACTACTTAGGGTTAGCTTAGACGAGTAGACTGGTTCTGCTCGCTAGTACACGACAATGTACTAAACCATATTATGGACATTCTTTTCAGGTGCTCATTCTTGGAAAGTTCAATACACTAAGATTAGCTCGATTAGTCCTGAGACATCGAAGATTTATTAGGCATGCAGACGCTCTTCTTGTAAAAGATAATGTATTCTATCTATAAAAGACATAATGTATGAAATATTGTATAGCTATTTTACCAGTGATTTGTAAGCCAAGTTTGCATATCCAGCTGTAAGTCGATGTGTCAAGTATCAAATGTAAGCCTTTATGGCATGTGTTTCAGTTGGCTATCAAGTTTAATGTGAGTTGTGATATAAGTTTGTACTCCGGTGCAAGCCTTGTACTTCATTTCAATTATCAATAAAGAGAACATATTTCTATGTTGTATCATAATTTTAAGTTATATGCTTATCTTTGCTGCAATAAAAATTAATAATGTGTTCTATTCAACAAGAAGATATGTTCTTACTATCTTCAAATTGTCTGCTTGCACTATAGTGATGTATTCCTATTTAAAGGTTATCAATTATGTACCGTCTTTGCCTTATACAAGTGTAATTCAGACTTGTACGACATCACGCCCAAGCGAGGACAATCGGTTCCAAAAGATTTAGGCAAGGACGAATGACACTGCGGAATTCGGGAATGACAAATTGGTACCAGAGTACAGTTTTACATCCTTGGACTCTTATTTGATTTGCTTCAGATCAAAATTGCATCCGCGATTAGACAAAGTTGCTTCCGCGAGTACTCAACGTTGCTTTCGCGATTATTCTCAGTTGCTACTATGATCATTCCAAGTTCTCATGTCTGAAAAGTTCATTGACCCTATTGGCTGCTCAGTGGATGTTCCATACAACAAATCAAAATATATTGTGATGCCCATGAATTTGACTGTTGTTGGTTTGGACACTAATTGTAATGCCCCGCTCCGTACGGCACATTACGCTGAGATATTGACTCAACGAGTCGCGTTGACCGAATGAAATGTATCGATGCGAATCGATACGAGAGTTACGTTGTCCCGAGCAATGCATCGAACTAAGTCAATACGAAGAGTTGCATTGTCCCAAAGAATGCATTGAGTTGAATCGATGCGAACGTCGCATTGCCCCGAAGGATAAGTATGTTGAGTCGGCTCGAAGATTCTAAGAAATCGAATCGACCAAGGTGCAAGTTCGAATCGATGCAAGTATTGATTTTAATTGGTTTCATGTGCAGGCTATACGTTTACGCTAAAATATTAGAGGTCGACATTTTGCCTTATTCTGAAAGGGGTCTACGAAACCAAATCGTCGCCATTCGACGGACTAAGGCATTGGCACGGTAAGCCAAGTCGAACGTATAATTCAATGAAGCACGAAGTGCTCGAATGGCTAAGTCAGGAGAGTTGGCCGTGCAATGAAGTTATAAAGTCGAGCTGCATCGGCTCGATGAAACGACAAGGCGTATCGACTCAAGGTGGGAGGATTGACTCTTCTTTTTACTCCTTCATGCCTAAGTAAGAATATGTCATTGTATGCTAAGTTAACCTATCGACGCCACGGGCGTGGTTCGATCGGGAGATAAATCATAGTGTGTGTCGAACACTAGTTAGAACAATCGAAATAAAATGTGCATCAAATGCATGAGTCGCTACGGAACATTGGATATCGCAAAGGCGAACGCCTCGGTGCGCAAGCCGTAAGAACATGTGATAACTGTATTCGGCGAGTACCTTCGTGCACGAGCCATTCCGTGCCTTCGTGCATGAGTTAGAAAGGCTAGCACATTGAAAGACAATAGGCGAGCACCCTAGCGTGCAAGCTACGAACATTGAACACTAAGGCATAGAATATGGAAATACGGCTTCGATGCGTGCAGCAAGTGTATGACGCGAGGGAAAAGATGATAAATGTGTCGAAATGTGCCTACGTGCACGAGATCATAAAAGATGGCTTCGTTGCGAAAGAATACAGTTGTGGCATGAATGTGGCGGAACTGTCGGATATGACATGATGCTTCGAAAGGTGTTCGAGACCTTCGAGTCATTCGGGTTGAAGAAAATTGAGTTGAGGCATGATGCCATTGAACATTGAAATAAAGTATGAAATGTAAGAACATAGAAATTAAATGGAAAAAATACGAGATGATAAAGTCTGAGTCTCGGACTCAAGACTATATTTGGTTATTTGATAAAGTCTGAGTCTCGGACTCAAGACTATGTTTGGTTGTTTGAAAATAGGGCATTGCATGGTCGAATGGACTTGAGATAATTGTCAAAATCTTCCGTGCACGAAACGTTCCGTCCGAACGGGTGCACCGGGGCACCGAGACCGTTTGGCCTAGGAGGGATATAATCTTTGATGGGCGCACATCTGTAAAATCCGATTAGGACCCGGTTATAGATGTGAAAAGACGCAAATGATGGTAGGCACACGGTAAGTTTCGGTTGTTGGGGTAGAAACCCAACCCATGAAATGCCGGGCTACCCAAATTCGAGAAAGAAAAGAAAGAGAGAAAAGAAAGTAAGGAAAAGAAAAGAGAAACACCTTTAGTCCATTTTGGCGCAAATACGCCAACGACCATCATATAGTTAAGGAACGATGGGTTGAAAGTGCAGGTACGTATGTATCCTGCGCACATAGATCATGCTTAGAGATGCACTTATAACATGACAGGAAAGGAATGGGGCGTATTCACCTTGCATCAGTGTAAGGGCGAGTGCGTCCATGCTGGTAAGTCGTGCCATAAAACAAACACGAGATTGTTTGCCTGTTTGCCTATTCAATTCGAATAACATGCTTGTCATGATAACATGCTTTACTGCTTTCGAATATGCCATAAAATCGACCCTAAGGAGAATATAGCAAGATGATAAGCTAAGTTGCATGATTGAACATAAATACTAAAATGTCGGTTTAGAAGGAAGATCTTTTCGTCAGTACATGCGAGGATGAACGTACTGATCCCGCACCAACTTCATGCAGGGTGCATGGAATGGATGGCTCACGGCAAAGCTTTGCTTGAACGCGTTGAGGCTTGGAATGCCGAAGCGTATTGAAGCGTGCGATCGTATTGACGCTCGAACTTGCAACATGATTTATGTGGCTGAGATATAGATGGCATGATGTATGGAATGATGAAATTCTTTATGGGCAAGAGAGAACCTGAGTGTTGTAGCCAATCTGGCATATATTGTTGGGCTATCGAAAGCCTTTGTAATCTCAGTTCGAATATCAATAAAGAGAATTGTTTCGTATACTCTGTTTTTCTTTCGTTGTTAATATCAACTCAAAGATAACCATTTGAGAACTTGTCATCTTGTCTTGCACGAGTGCAACTCCAAGCTCGTGCGGCATCACTCCCCCTGCGAGAACGATGATTCGGGTGATTCCGGTTCGGGGCGTGATAAATTGGTATCAGAGCTCTAGGCTCAATTTTTTTAGGATGTTTGCTTTGTTTCAATTCCAAAGAGTTGTCCACCACCAATTGAAATCATTCTTGACTCTACTCGATGCCGCACTTGATGTTCCATACAATAAGTCTAATACAAAGTCAGATAGCGTTACCGCAAGTACTTCAAATTTACATGATGTTGCGGAGAAAGTCGTAAAATATTTCGTTGCATTAAATGCAACGAGCCGTGAAATGTTAGATGCTGCAAGTACAACAAATTGTGAAATATAATTTGAGATGTTATTGTTGCAATGTAATATGTTAAATAAGAAATGAAACGATGCATGAAGTGCAACAAGTTGATTGTGAATGTGTATTGAAATGAAAGTGATAAGTCAATATCAAATGTGTTGAACGGATTTGAGCATTGACTATGAATATCGAGAATAAACTGTTGCACGAGGTGCAACAGATGTCAAAAATAAATCGTAGCACGAGGTGCAATGTGTTGGCCCATTTGTTATGGTTAAACCTGATTTTAATAATTGATCAAACTCTATTTTGATATAAATGCAAGTCAATTCAAATGTTTACCTACGACGTTTTGGACACTGCTTAACGATGGATATCAACTATATTCAAGACTGAAGCCGTTTGCCATTCAGAATGTACTTCCTGCTAAGCAATGTAATTTTTCATTTTATTGAGTCTAGGAATACATTGTACACCGAGTCGTACTGGCAAATAGACTATCCGAAAATGTTTTTCAAAACCATCCTATTCTTTTACAAATGACCTATGTTTTTGAAAAATATCCTTTTTACAAAAAGCTTCTGAAGGACTTTTCAAAAAGCCAAAATTGATTTTTTTCTCAAAAATGAACTGGCAGAACCCTAGCAGAACTCGGTCCGAGTTTGGCCAGAGTTCGGCCAATTGGAACGTTAGTGAACGTTGGATTTTGAACTTGGTCATCCTTCAGTTGCGGTTTGTTACAAAGAGTTCTGTCCGAATTCTGCCCGAATTCTGTCAGAGTTCTGTCTTTGGAAAAACTATAAATAGAGAAGCATTTCGATCATTTCAATCACCAATTCACTTTCAATCTCTTCTCTTCTTAAGCTTACATTCTTTCAAAAAGTTCTAAAAAGCTTTCATTTTCAAATCCCAAGCCAGTTACAATCCTCTAGTCGATTTGCCAGTGTGGCACGGTCTAGAAGTTTCAGAGCTATTGTAATCAGAGGCTTGATAGAAGATACAACTCTTCACAATTGAAGTTGGTCGAGTTCTTCGTATCAAAGCTCGCGTCTGTAGAAGTTGTAAGGACTTCGTATGAAAACTTGCAGGATTTTCCAATAGTGGATTCAACTGGAAGCTAGAGTTCTTCCGACTGGATTAGTCCTCACAAGAGAAAAACTAGTATAAATCTCAGTGTTTGCGTTTGCCTTCTGATCACTTTTAATTTCTGTCATTTACTTTGTGATTATTATTTCATCTGTGATCTAACTGCTAACAAGATTTTTTATTAGTAATATTCCGCTGCCTACTCTATTCACCCCCCTCTAGAGTATTCTGCATTACGATTTCGTTCCTACAATTGGTATCAGAGCGGGTTCTCTATAAGCAGGTTCTCCATCTAGAGGTATATCGAAAGCAGGTTTTAAAGGTAAAGCAACGTAAAATTGCAGTTATATTCAATTTTTTATAGATCACAGTATTACATATGGCAACTGTGAAATTCACAAGTGAAGGCCAAGCCACAAACAGACCTCCACTGTTTGACGGCACAAACTACACTTATTGGAAAATACGTATGAGTTTCTTTCTAAAATCTCTTGATTTTGACTTATGGTCTATAGTTATTGATGGCTATAAAAAGCCACCTCGTATTAATGTTGATGGTGTTTTAGTTGAAAAACCCCATGACAAATATACAGAGGAAGAAAAGAAAAAGGCATGTCTTAACGCACGTGCTATTAACGCTTTATTTTGTGCTTTAGACATAACTGAATTCAACAGGGTGTCTACTTGCACAACATCAAACGAAGTGTGGAAACTTCTCGAAGTACCCCACGAAGGAACAACACAAGTCAAGGAGTCAAAGATCAGCAGGCTTACTCAGGAGTACGAGGCGTTCAAAATGAAGCCAAGTGAATCAGTCACTCAGATGTTTACAAGATTCTTGGATATTATAAATCCTCTGTCTTCTCTAGGCAAGGATTACAGTAGCCTTGAGAAGATTCGTAAACTTCTACTAGCCCTTACAAAGAACTGGATTCCAAAGGCTACAACAATCATTGAAGGGAACGACCTCTCAATAATATCTCTAGAAACACTCATGGGTAAGATACTCACTCACGAGTTAGAACTTCAAGACTTTGAAGATGCTACACCAAAGGAGAAGTAAGAAAATATGATCGCTCTCAAGGCTCAACATAGAAGAACCATCGAAGATGATTCTGACGACAGTGACTCCGACTCTGAAGATCAAGCTCTTCCTGGTAAAATAATTCAAAAAGTTCATGAGATTTAATAGGAGAACAAAAGACAGCAACTAAAACAATAATGAGGAAGATCCTATTTGCTACGGATACAAGAAGAAAGGACACATGAAGAAAGATTGTCCTTCAGCATCATCATCAAAGAAAAGCAGCAAATATGACAAAGGCTACCTGAAGAAATCCACATCAAGAAAGTACGCCAACACAAGCATATGGCATGAAAGTGAAGCCAGCGACTCAGAAGATGAACAATCAGATGACGTTGCAAATATATGCTTGATGGCTTGTGATCAGGTAATTACTAATTCTCTATTTGATCCGTATGATGATTTCACCTTTAAGCAACTAGGAGAGGCTTTCAGTGAACTATTAGATGATTACAGGAAACTGCGTAGTAAATATGAAACCTCTAAGAAGGTACTCAAAGAGTACAAAGGTGAAATATGAAGACTTACCAACCAATTAGATCTGGTTAGAAATAATGACTCTTCAACTGAGTCTGGTGAGCTTTCTTCTATTAAATTGTTGTTACACGAGACTGTTAAGCTATCCGAAGAAAAAGGCCAAACCATTATCCAGTTAAAGGAAGACCTATCCAAGGAGAGAAATAGTCTCCAGTGTGCATAGGTCAGATTAGAATCACTTACATCTGACTATACTAGATTATATGACACTTCCAAAAAGTTGAAAATTAGTTTAGAAAAAAGGCCTGAAGTTGCTGCTTCCTATTCTAACACGTGTCAATTATCGAATCATTGGAACACGCCCAACACTGTCAGACCAAACCATACCAAGACTATGCCCAAGAAGACTAATAGGCATGCATTCTTCTATACTAGAAAACCAAAACCTACCAATCATGCACCTCACACTACTTTCAACACTCAACATGCTAAATGTCATTATTGTGGCCTCATTGGTCATATATCTTCTGCATGTAGAATCAAAAAGCTAGTAGATTTAAATGTTTATGCATGGATGCCAAAAGCTAACCAGTCAGGATCCTACAAGAAATGGGTACCAAAAGTTTTATCTGCAAATTATTTTGTAGGTGGGACGCCCTTCGCATGCTAGGAGCAAATGGATCCTCGACAACGGTTGCTCACGGCACATGACCGGTGACGCTTCATTATTCGCAACACTGTCGAAGAGGAATAAAGAAGGATACGTCTCCTTTGGTAATAATTTAAGAGGGTACATAATCGGTATCGGTGACATTGGTAAGGCTCCCTTTCCAGTGATTAAAGATGTTTGTCTAGTTACTGAGTTAAAACATAATCTGCTCAGCATAAGCCATTTAGCTGATCACGGTTATGGTATTAACTTCGTAAAAGATAAATGTACTATAATTGATAGTTCAACTGGTAGTACTATATTTGAAGGTATTAGGAAAGACAATATATATGTATTCTATTTGTTGGAAGATGCTAACACAGCAGGTAGATGTTTGATGGCCAAAAGCGTTGAGAGTCAACTATGGCATATGAGACTTGATCATGCAAACATGGACACAATTTCAAAATTATCTACGAAGAAGTTGGTACGCGGCTTACCGGACATTTCTTTCAAGAAGGATACGGTATGTAGTGAATGTGAAAAGAACAAAGCTACCAAATCCGCATTCAAATCCAAGAACGCTGTAAGTACCACTAGACCTTTACAATTGTTGCATATGGACTTATTTGGATCCAGCAAAATGGCTAGTCTAGGTGCTAAGTTATATGCATTTGTCATTATAAATAATTTTTCTAGATATACATGGGTTTATTTTCTTGCACGCAAGAATGATGCATTATCAGAATTTGTCACCTTTTACAAGAAAGTACAGAATGAAAAAGGGTTCATGATTACTTGTATTTGTAGTGATTATGGCGACGAATTTGAGAATGCAGAATTTAAGCAATTTTGTGACACACACGGTTATATGCATGAATTCTCTTGCCCTAGGACTCCGCAACAAAATGGAGTTGTGGAACATAAAATAGAACTCTATCTGAAATGGCTAGAGTTATGTTAAATCAGTTTAGTCTACCTAGATATTTATGGGCTGAAGCTGTAAATACAGCTTGCTATATTCTTAATAGGGTTCTAATTCGACCTATATCGAAGAAGACTCCCTATGAATTATGTTTGATAGAACACCAAATGTTTTTTATTTCAAAATCTTTGGTTGTAAATGTTTTATTATTAATACTAAAGCTAATTTGAGTAAATTTGATGAAAAGGTCGATGAAGGTATATTTTTAGGTTATGCAGCAAAGAGCAAAGGATACAGAGTCTTCAACAAAAGAACCATAATCATCGAAGAATCTATCAACGTCAAGTTTGATGAACTAAATCAACACTTAGACGATGATAACAATGAAGACATAATCACACCAAGTACAGCTACTGCAAAACCTTCACACAAAGATATAGAACTATCACATCAGGTATCAGATGAACCTTCAAGAAAAGAAGCCGGAACTAGCAATCCTGAGACTACACCAAAAGAGATGAGATTCTTGGCTAATCATCCAAAGGACTTGGTAATTGGTGAGATTACCAAAGGTGTAAGTACTCGTTCCTCTAATAAAGATATAGCTTCTTGTGTTGCTTTTGTCTCACAGTTTGAACCCAAAAATATTGATAAAGCATGTAGTGATAATTTTTGGTTAGATACTATGCAAGAGGAATTAAACCAATTTGTACGGAATTAAGTTTGGGAACTTGTTCCTAAGCCCATTGATCATCCGGTCATTGGCACTCGATGGGTATTCCGAAATAAACTGAACGAGAATGGTTTAGTGACTCGTAATAAGGCTCGACTCGTAGCTCAATGATACAATCAAGAAGAGGGTATCGACTACGATGAGACTTATGCCCCAGTTGCGAGATTAGAATCCATTCGCATGTTATGTACATTTGCATGTTTTTATAATTTTAAATTATTTTAAATGGATGTCAAAAGCGCATTTTTAAATGGTTTTATAAAAGAAGAGGTTTATGTAGCTCAACCACCTGGTTTTACTGATTTCAAATTTCCTGAATATGTTTTCAAGTTGAAGAAAACCTTATATAGTTTGAAACAAGCCCCTCGTGCTTGGTACGATCGTCTAAGATCTTTTTTACTTGATAACAGTTTTTCAAAGGGAAATGTTGACACTACTTTGTTTATAAAATTTTTGAATAATAATATTCTTTTGATTCAAGTCTACGTAGATGATATTATCTTTGGATCTACTGATGAATCTCTTTGTCAAGAATTATTAAAGTGTATGCAGAATGAGTTTAAGATGAGCATGATGGAAGAGCTGAAATTCTTTCTCAGACTGCAAACCAAACAAACCAATAATGGGACGTTCATAAATCAAGTAAAGTACAAAAAGGATATGTTAAAGAAGTTCGACATGGAAGTAGCAAAACTACTAAGCACTCCAATGGCGACTTCAACCAAGCTTGATATTGATGAACAAGGCAAACCTGTCGACATATGTAAGTATCGAGGTATGATCGGTAGCTTACTGTATTTAACTGCTAGTCGACCAGACATTATGTTTAGTGTTTGTTTATGTACATGTTTTCAAGCTAATCCTAAGGAATCACATCTGTGCGCAGTTAAGCGTATCTTCCGATACCTTAAAGGCACTTCTTTTGTCAGCTTATGGTATCCCAAAACTATGTCGTTTGACCTAACCGGTTATTCTGATGCTGATTTTGCCGGATACAAAGTAGATAGAAAAAGCACTAGCGGTACATGTCATTTCTTAGGAAAAGCTCTAGTCTCTTGGTTTAGTAAAAAGCAAAATTCTGTTGCTTTATCAACAATCGAGGCTGAGTATATCGCCGCAGGATGTTGTTATGCACAAATTTTGTGGATGAAACAAACTTTAGAAGACTATGGATTGTATTTTACACACATACCCATTTTCTGTGACAACACTAGCTCTATTAATTTGACTAAGAATCCAGTATGTCACTCTCGTACTAAACATATCGAGATTCGACATCACTTTCTTAGAGATCATCAACAAAATGGAGATATAGACCTTGTATACATAGACACTCAAAATCAATTAGCTGACATACTCACAAAACCTTTAGCGGAAGATCGTTTCAATTATTTACGTCGAGAATTAGGCATTTTAGATGTCAATAATATTAATTAATTTTGTTTTATTAATTAATTTATTTGATACTCATAAACTATTTTCGAGACAAGCTTAAAAAGAGTCTGTCTGTCACTACGACTACGGTCGAAGCAAAGCGGTACTTAAGAGTTCCCCGGTGAACCTCCGTTAGATGGGACAGTACTCCTACAGCTAATTTGAGACAGATGCTGAGTAAAGAATATTAATTTATAAAATAATATTAATTATATTATTTTAAGATTTAAAATTACTAAACTCTGAATTAAATATTTGAAACAAATTAATAAAAAAGATGTGGCCCCATTTCTATTATTTTTGATATATATATATATATATATATATATATATATATATATATATATATATATATATAGCCAGGCAACCCTTGGCGAATTCGGCCCGAGTTCGGTCTGAATTCGGGCAGAGTTCGGCTGGGTATATATATGTACCAGCCAGAACTCGAGGCCCCCATCTTCTTCATTCTTCCAAACTATATCAAACAGCAGCTGCCGCGCCTCCAAACCCTAGTTCTTCTCCACCATTGTTCTTCCAATCCGTGTGGAGATTTTTGTCGAAACTTTAGATTCGTACGAAGAATTTCGTCCTCAACAGCATATCCAATTCTTGGAAGGTATAATTCCTTCTCTCCTCCACTTTTCAATACTTAGGATTTCTAGAAATTTTGGGAAAGAATGCCTAAGTTCAATCCCTTCAAGAGAAAGAAGACCAATGCCAGTGAAGAGGCATCGTCTTCGGATCCGCATACGGATTTCCTCTTTTCTTCGGTCCAATCGGACGACGGTACATCGGACGAGTTTTATTTTAAAACTTCCGATCAAGCTTTATTATGGTATACCGATTTTATTATGCGTACTATTTGTATCGGTTCACCGATCAAATGGACTGTCTTTTCGGATCATCGCCCTTATTTTGAGGTATTAGGGTTATAACACTTTGTTACCTTACAATTCTCCATTGCTACTAATGCCATTAGATTATTCTATTGTAATTTCGTGTTAGACACTTTCACCGCGAGAACACGTGTCGGAGGAATCAATATCAAATTCACTGATGAAACGTTAGCGAAAATCCTTGGTATCCCAAACGAAGGTGCCCCGCTCAATGACATCACTGATTTTGATTTCCCCGATGGCACGACACTCGTTAGTTTCAAGAATGAGCTTTGTGCGCCCGCACGCGCTCGTCCTGGAAAGTTCAAGGCTAATAACCTGAACTTGTTTAACTACAAATTACATCACATCATCTATTCCACTTTACTTCCAAAATCCACTTCCAAAGATGATGTCACTGTACTTGAGCTTTCTGCTCTTTATCATATTCTTAAAGGAATTCCTTTTTCTGCCCCTACGACTATCATCCAGATGATGGGTAGATGTCGTGGGAGAGACCGCAACCTATCTTATGCGATGCTTATTCCTCGTATCTTTCAGAGATTTGATATTGACCTATCTACTTGTGCTGTCGACCCTGAACCCAAGTTCCTCAAACTCTCTCGTCGTAGCATTGCCACTGTTCCTCCACCTACTGCACCTGCTCCTCCTGCACCTACTCCCACAGTACCTGTTCCTCCTCATTCTTACTTTATGACATTTGAGGGTATTCATTAGCACTTATCAGATCTGCAGTCCTTTTATGTTGAGACTTCTCGGAAACACGAGTTTCGTGATGTGACTCGGTTCTAGGCGATTGCCAACTTATTTGTCGATCTGAGGTTTGCACAGACGGGTCATTCTGCTAGCTCTCTACCTCGAGATCCTTCTGTTTCTGGCTACCGTATTGATGACGAGGTGGTCCACTCTCTGTTCCATCCAGGAAACGCCTATGATTGGTATCGTACCGCTGGTGCCACTCCTCGCACTTCTGGCGCTGGTACTTCTGGAGATGGTCCTTCTGCCCATGCTGACACTGCAGCTGATGACGATGATGATGAGGATGATGATTTTTGATATGTTAGATATTGAGACTGTTACTTGTGTCTTTTGTTTACTTGGAAATGCTCCTATATTCCAAGTTATTATCAGCACTTTTATTTTATTCTGTGACTCTTCATAGACATGGTTTTGATTGTGCCTCAGTTTTGGCATTTTAGTTTATTATTCAGCACTTTATTTATTTCAGTTTTATTCTAGCATTATCTTTCTTTCTGCTTCATATTAAAAAATGCCTGTGACAAATACATGCCTATGTTGTTCTATAGACTATCTGTTTCTCTTACTATATTCACTATTTCTACCATTCCTGTGATGAATGTTTTATATTTTTTGTGTTTCTTCACTGTGTGTTACTTATGCATTTATTGCGGAGGAGCTTTCTCTTTTGCAATTATTTTGCTAAGTGACAACGGAGGAGAAATAGATCTAACATTTTCATGAATAGAGGTTATGAACAATTTCTTTTGATACATTTTTGAATTGATCCAAGCTTAGATGTTATATCGGCAAGGTTTGTCAATTATCAAATCGATCTAACATTTTTATGAATACAGGTTGTGAACAATTTCTTTTGATACATTTTTGAATTGATCCAAGCTTAGATGTTATATCGGCAAGGTTTGTCAATTATCAAAATGGGGGAGATTGTTGGACCATTGGTCATGGTTAAACCTGATTTTAATATTGATCAAACTCTGTCTCGATATAAATGCAAGTCAATTCAGATATTTACCTACGACGCTTTGGAAACTGCTCAACGATGGATATCAACTATGTTCAAGACTGAAGCCGTTTGCCATTCAGAATGTACTTCCTGTTAAGCAATATAATTTTTCATTTTATTGAGTCTAGGAATACATTGTACACCGAGTCGCACTGGCAAATAGACTATCCGAAAACGTTTTTCAAAACCATCCTATTCTTTTACAAATGACCTATGTTTTTGAAAAACATCCTTTTTACAAAAAGCTTCTGAAGGACTTTTCAAAAAGCCAAAATTATTTTTTCTCAAAAATGAACTGGCAGAACCCTAGCAGAACTCGGTCCGAGTTCGGCCAGAGTTCGTCCAATTGGAACGTTAGTGAACGTTGGATTTTGAACTTGATTATCCTTCAGTTGCGGTTTGTTACAAAGAGTTCTGTCCGAATTCTTCCAGAATTCTGTCAGAGTTCTGTCTTTAGAAAAACTATAAATAGAGAAGCATTTCGATCATTTCAATCACCAATTCACTTTCAATATCTTCTCTTCTTAAGCTTACATTCTTCCAAAGAGTTCTAAAAAGCTTTTATTTTCTAATCCCAAGCCAGTTACAATCCTCTAGTCGATTTGCCAGTGAGGTGCGGTCTAGTAGTTTCAGAGCGATTGTAATCATAGGCTTGATAGAAGATACAACTCTTCACAATTGAAGTTGGTCGAGTTCTTCGTATCAAAGCTCACGTCTGTAGAAGTTGCAAGGACTTCGTATGAAAACTTGTAGGATTTTCCAATAGTAGATTCAACTGGAAGCTAGAGTTCTTCCGACTGGACTAGTCCTCACAAGAGGGAAACCAGTATAAATCTCGGTGTTTGCGTTTGCCTTCTGATCACTTTTAATTTCTGTCATTTACTTTGTGATTATTATTTCATCTGTGATCTAACTACTAACAAGATTTTTTATTAGTAATATTCCGCTGCCTACTCTATTCACCCCCCTCTAGAGTATTCTGCTTTACGATTTCGTTCCTACACAATGAATGTCGAAAAATAAGTCGTTATACGATGTACAATACGTGTTAGAAGTAAATTATTGTACGTGGTACAACGCATGTCAAAGTAATTGCTACACGGAGTGCAACGGATATTGGAAATAAATCGTTGCACGAGATGCAACGGAAGAAACTGAAATCATAAATCGATAGTATGAATCGTTCGGTTGCACACCGAACTTGTGTTGGCAAATGAAAACATTGGACGAGTTATGGCGGATTTGATTTAATCAAAGTTACCGTTTTGGTCAAGTACGATCACTGTGGAAATTGTGAGTCGGAAGAGATTGTTGGTTTATACTAAGTATTATACGAGGGAAATGACTTGATTTTCGAGTGGTATATGCCATACCACATATGCAATAAACGACTCGATTCAGAGTGGTATATGATATACCGCTTGTGCAACGAATTTCATCGACGTGTTATGAGAATTGCGGAAGGTTTGTCCGCAATGGACGGGAGAGTACCGAGGCTCGATTGGAAATTTGTATGATGGTATGTTGATGCAAGTGTTCTTCGAAAATCGGTTGGGACGATAAGGCGAGACTTGTATCAATGAATGATAGTCGGACGAAAATTATAAGTCGGTCGGACGACCGAGACTAGCGGAACGATTATGCCTTGAAGCAATAATCGGATGACGGGAAAGGAAAACTCGAACATACAAATGAGTCGCATGACTTGCGATCTCGATAGAAATGTTGGACGAGGCGAATCGAATCGCACGACTTGTGATCTCGATAGAAATGTTGGCGAGACGAATTACAATCGGATCATACGATGTGCGACTTCGGTGAAGAGTTGGTTGATACGGGTAAATAGTGCCTAAGAGATAGTTGGATTATGTTACGAAGAAACTCATTTGAGTACGACTGAAACACACAAAAAACTTAGAGGGCGTGATTGTATAACTCGAGGGTTCGATGTTGGATAATCGATAACTCGGTTATACGATCAAAGTATAGCGGAATGCAACGAATCGAGAAACGATTCGAGACGTACGAAAATGTTTGTGGAGAACTTGGATGTATGCAATACAAGTTGTCGACGTTGAAGCAGAATCAAAGTTGACCCTTATGCTATCGAAATTGATACGACGTATCAAGATCGATACACAAGGAAATGTAAGCACGATGTGGGAATATAAAATAGAGTGTGCCTCGTGCTATCAAAATTTTATAAATAATAATACGAGAATGAACGGACTGCTTGATCATGAACTTTGTGATTGATCAAGACGAGACTATAAGTCATCGACGATTGCTTGATGCGTATAACATCTCGTGTGTCGACCGCTAAGATAGACTCGAACTCAATACGAGTAGATGTGTTGTGAATAGCAGAATCATCGACGGTAGTGCATGACTTTACTCGGAGGATAGTTGCGCATCAGTTGTGCCGATAGAAATGGTTTTGTTCGAAATTGGGTAGTCGTATAGAAATTGTCGGAACGTGATTTGGCTCCGAAATAAGATATAGCATGGTTCGTAGTAAAACTGTCCTTCGTTAATGATCCACAATTATCGAGCGTAGCTTCAGGGAAGCTGACCCTATAAGACTTGACCGCCAAATCAAATTGAATGTTGCAGTCCGTAAGATGACCCATGCGACATCTTATATGAAATTGCATCGATAACAAATATAATGTGGTGCATGTTGACGATAAGTCTAGGCAATTTTGAGAAATCGTACGATGTACGAGCGCGAGTGATAAGAGAATGACTTACGAGTTATGTCGTTAGATTTGGATTCACCTTACAATTGAGCTTGTGTGAATCGAACTTATATTCGACGTTGCGAGACGGATAAGTTGGGAATTTGGCTAGTGAATTCCTACTCGTTATGAATCGAACGTAAGATGCGTCGTAGAGACTTTGAGTCAAAACGACTATTGCCTGGGGCACCGTCGCCTCGATGTGAACTTTTATGTCGGATAGATTGTGGCCTTTGTGCAATGTCAATTTAAAGTTGCGACAGAAGAATCTAAGCACGGTGTTTAGGTAAGTAACCTAGCGGGCGTAGTCCCGAATGTTGATAAGAAAATCGTATCGAGATAAGTTGCATAGCTAGTCTTCGAAAATAGTTGGGCGACGACTTTGAACGCAAGGCGTTGCGAAGGATCGTTGCGATTGGATGTGCAACGGCTCGACGCGATGCATAGATTTGATAGTCCATACAAATCATATGAAACGAGAATCGCATCGCATACAGTAACTTTATTGAAAGAATCACGTAAGTATCGAATATACATATGCGATAAAATTTCAAGAACAGTTGTTAAAGATAAGTCCGATAGGGAGTACGAGATGACAAGCATAGGATAGAAATTTACCTGTCAGCTTTGTTCCAATTTGCTACCACTGGACTTGGTCGAAATACATATATCTTCGGGACACCTTGAATATAGGTACGGATCTAAATCGAGTTGTATACAAAATTCAAATTGAGATGCCGAAAAGATTTTGAAATGTTAACGAAAAGATTGCAAGATAGTGTGAAACTGAACAACATTGGTGGGACGAGATCATAAAACGATCTATAAAACACTTAATCATAGTGATGGTTTTGGTTCGAGGACAAATCTTGTTTTGAGTGGTATATTCTGTAATGCCCCGCTCCATACGGCACATTACGCTTAGACGTTGACTCAATGAGTCACGTTGACCGAATGAAATGTATCGATACGAGAGTTACGTTGTCCCGAGCAATGCATCAAACTAAGTCGATGCGAAGAGTTACATTATCCCAAAGAATGCATCGAGTTGAATCGATACGAAGCGCCGCATTGCCCCGAAGGATAAGTGTGTTGAGTCGGCCCAAAGATTCTAAGAAATCGAATTGACCAAGGCGCAAGTCCGAATCGATGCAAGTATTAATTTTAGTTGGTTACATGTGCATGCTATACGTTTAAGCTAAAATATTAGAGGTCGACATTTTGCCTTATTCAGAAAGGGGTCCGCGAAACCAAATCGTCTCCTTTCGACAGACTAAGGCGTTGGCACGGTAAGCCAAGTCAGACGTATAATTCAATGAAGAACGAAGTGCTCGAATGGCTAAGTCAGGAGATTTGGCCGTGTAACGAAGTTATGAAATCGAGTCGCATCGGCTCGGCGAAACGATAAGGCGTATCGACTCAAGGTGGGAGGATTGACTCTTCTTTTTACTCCTTCATGCCTAAGTAAGAATATGTCATTGTATGCTAAGTTAACCTATCGACGCCATTGGCGTGGTCCGATCGGGAGATAAATCGTAGTGTGTGTCGAACACTAGTTAGAACAATCGAAATGAAACGTGCATCAAATGCATGAGTCACTATGGAACATTGGATATCACAAAGGCGAGCACCTCGGTGCATAAGCCGCAAGAACGTGGGATAATTGTATTCGGCGAGTGCCTTCGTACACGAACCATTCTGTGCCTTCGTACATGAGTTAGAAAGGCTAGCACATTGAAAGACAATAGGTGAGCGCCCTAGCGTGCAAGCCACGCACATTGAATACTAAGGCATAAAATATGGAAATACGGCTTCGACGCGTGTAGCAAGTGCACGACGCGAGGGAAAGGATGATAAATGTGTCGAAATGTGCCTACGTGCACGAGATCATAAAAGAAGGCTTCGTTACGAAAGAATACATTTGTGGCATGAATGTGGTAGAACTGTCGGATATGACATGATGTCTCGACAGGTGTTCGGGACCTTCGGGTCGTTCGATTGAACATTGAGTTGAGGCATGATGCCATTGAACATTGAAATAAAGTATAAAATGTAAGAACATAGAAAGTAAATGAAAGAAATATGAGATGATAAAGTCTGAGTCTCGGACTCAAGACTATATTTGGTTGTTTGAAAATAGGGCATTGCATGGTCGAACGGACTTGAGATAATTGTGAAAATCTTCCGTGCATGGAACGTTCCTCCGAACGGGTGCACCGAGGCACCGGGACCGTTCGGCCTAGGAAGGATATAATCTTTGATGGACGCACATCTGTAAGTCTGATTCGCACCTGGTTATAGATGTTGGGGTAGCAACCCAAACCGTGAAACGCTGGGCTACCCAAATTCGAAAAAGAAAAGAAAAAGAGAAAAGAAAGTAAGGAAAAGAAAAGAAAGAGGGAAAAGAAAGTAAAGAAAAGAAAAAAGAAACACCTTTAGTCCATTTTGGCATGAATACGCCAACGACCATCATATAGTTAAGGAACGATGGGTTGTCCTATTTAGAGATGCACTTATAACATGACAGGGAAGGAATGGGGCGTATTCACCTTACGTCAGTACAAGGGCGAGTGCGTCCATGCTGGTAAGTCGTGCCACGAAACAAATACGAGATTGCTTGCATGTTTGCCTATTCAATTCGAATAACATGCTTGTCATGATAACATGCTTTACTGCTTTCGAATATGCCATGAAATCGACCCTAAAGAGAATATAACAAGATCATAAGCTAAGTTGCATGATTGAACATAAACACTCAAATGTTAGTTTAGAAGGAAGGTCTTTTCGTCAGTACATGCGAGGACGAATGTACTGATCCCCCACTAGCTTCATGCATGGTGCAGGGAATAGATGGCTCGCGGCAAAGCTTCGCTTGAACGCGTTGAGGCTTGGAATACCGAAGCGTATTGAAGCGTGCGATCGCATTGACGCTCGGACTTGCAATAGGATTGATGCGATCGAGATATGGATGGCATGGTGTATGGAACGGTAAAATTCTTCGTGAGCAAGAGAGAATCTGAGTGTTGTAGCCAATCTGGCATATATTGTTGGGCTATCGAAAGCCTTTGTAATCTCAGTTCGAAGATCAATAAAGAAAATTGTTTCGTATACTCTGTTTTCCTTTCGTTGTTAATATCAACTCCAGGCTTGTGTGGCATCACGCCCCTCGAGGACGATGATTCAAGTGATTCTGGGTTGGGGCGTGACACTAATGACCCAACATTGACTCGATGCCATATTATGCTAATTATGAATAATGTTCAGAATGTGGGATTATAGATAATAAAGTTGTGCTGTAACATGTCTTAGAATTGCATATTATGTTGGAAAGGAATTATGAATGGGGCAATTGATAATTGAGCCCAACAGAATAGATGAGTTAACTTCTGTGTGGTGGCCTTGTGATTTTGAGACCCTGAGAATGTTAATTTTATGTCGTGATCAGTCTAGATCATGATTGTCCGGAATAGACTTGGGTTCTGTATTATTTAAGGAATGACTTCATTTCTGATTGGTATATACCTCTACTACTTCAGAATGAGATATATGTTGAACCTTCCATAGGATGGCAATGAGTCTATCTGTGGGCAGTGGGTAGTGCTGAGACTTAGTTGGGAGTCATGCCTTGTGCTAGGTGACTCAAGTGTACCTTGATAATTGAGTTTGGTTGATCATTACCAGTCCCTTGATGGTAATATTATTCTAGGTAGCAAGATTTTTAGAAATTGTAACGGGTACCTTGGTTGGAAATTATACAGTCAGATGATGACTTAGACTAGCCATTTGATAATTATACTGTGGGTAAATAGTTTTGGTAAGAGAATGTTGTGGCTTAGAACATCGAACGATAATTGTGATCGGTTGGATGAAAATTCTGTATGGCTATTACAATTAGGTTGCTAATGTTGTCAGTCATTCGAAAAAATAAGGAAACTATGTGATATGATCCTAAGGTACGATAGATGCTAATCCATCTTTACCAGCAAAGGATAGATTAGTAAAGTATCAGTTCGTGCATGGTGAGATGGATAGTCGTTACATATGTGCATGTATGCCTGAGGATTTGAATTGTATCACAAAAGTAACAAGTAGTGACTCTAAATACTTGTGTTGTGTAGAGAATGGTTAAATGATATATAAAATTGTCGAATTGGATTGGAATAGAATTACTTGAGCCTTGCGGTATGAAATTTTATAGATGTCCGTACGAGATTTTGATGGCTGGAAAACGAATGGGATTGAGAATCTCAGAATGTGTTGGATAATGTTGGTAGATGGTGTAATGGTATGGATGACTATCGGTTGGGATATAGATTGCTGGGTTATGATTTAGTAGTATGACTTTGTCATACCGACCAAAAAAATATGATTGTTGATATGTGCAGATCAGTAGCATGGTTACATCATCAGATGGTACATGTGGACAATTACTGAATTTCAGATATTAAATATGAAATGCTTTATTAGACAATGATGATGCTATGCGAATAAGTTGACGGTTAATGTAATTCGATGGTTTTTGTTGAGACTCTATTAGAATGAATGCAGATACAACAAAAGTAAAATAATCGATAGAGATAATTGAAGGAAAGATATAATAATGGAATTGATGACACTTGAATAGTTAGCCTTGGCATATGGATCCATGTGTATACGAAGATATATGAATTGAAATTAGATTGCTGGAAAAAGGGAATATCGGATTTGGATTTAGACCGTAATGTTGCTGGATCAATCTTATTTGATTGTTAGGTAAGTCTAGAATGAACCTCTGTGAAAGTTAGTTCCTTGAGGATGACCATAGATAGACTTGATCCTAGATACCATGGGCTGCATACCCAATTGTCGACATAGTCATCAATGGAGATTAGTCATTCAGATTAAGTTTGTACCCATATATTTGGATAGAGTTCCTTGGCACTTTCGGTTGATTGTTCACATTAAGAATAAGCAATTAGTATGGTCCCTAGTAGCCATCCACTCTAAGGGATTCACCTATATGATTCAATTTAGCTGTCGAAATAGCTAGCCTTAAAGACTTGGCTGAATAATAGAGTGACCGTTAGCGACCCAGAGGACGACCCTTTTGGTATTGAATGAGAGATGGTGATGAGTATGACCTAAGAAAATATATGCTATAACATGAGCCTCAGAGATGTTTTACACTTGCGAAGTAATATGACAGCCTAAAGCGAGAACTATAATTGTGGGGTGAGACTTGAGTTGTATGTATCGAGAAGTAAATTATTCCATAAGATATAATTGACTATCCTTGACAGAAATGTTGGATCGGGTTCTAAAGTCAGTTAGCTGGATTAACATTAAATATTGTGTATTAAGTTGAAAATTTGGATTGTTGCTCAGAATTTTGACATAGTCGGAAAGGAAAAATTGAAATAAAATATTACAATAAGATGTTGGAATACTTAAAAGAGATGGAAGAATTAGTATTAAGATTGGAAGGAATGAAATTGCCTCTGATTTTGTGAACTTCTAATATGGTTGATTTTATTAGACCCTTGGCTCAAATATTATAAATATTGTACTTGGATTAGTAACTTATCCGAGTAGTCCCTTATGTTAAGTGTTTATGGCTTAGAAGATAGCGATTGTGGCAATTGAACGTAGTAATAAGTTAATTGAAAGGATACTAATGGACTTTGGAATGCTTAAGATCGAAATTTGATAACTGATGGGTGCAAGTCGGATTTGGGAAAGAAATTGCACCTGTAGTTTATCGAAGTGCACTAGCACAGACGTTATAAAATGCATATATTTTGGAGGCACCTAAATTATGTGTATGAATCCAAACAAAGAGATAGGCTGCGACCAAGATAGTACTGCAGGGAGAATGTTGTTAAATCAATAAGAAGTTACAAGTATTTTGGAAAAGAGAAAGACGGGATGAATTATTGGTACATGAATCACTACGGTTGGATTAGGAACTTTAACTTGTCGAAGAGCGCCGAACGAGAATATTGATACAAGTTGAATGAGTAACTTATTATGACTAAGTGAATTAGTTGAATGAGTTTTTCTCTTAAGTTTTGTGGATAAAACTAATTCTGAGTGGTATATTATGTAATGCCCACTCCGCGTAAGGCATTTGGTTGGCTTGTTAGATGCGATCAGAATGTTTGACCGTAACTTATATTGACAATTAAGAGATTTAAGAATGATGTTGTTTCTCTAAGTTGGCCGGACGAGGGGAGTTATGAACATGGCTCGTTGGTGGAGCTATGTGTAGTGGAGAATATCGTACTTATATCAAATCAACCTCTAGAAGACCCATTGAGTATATATTGTTGACACAAAGTCACAGTCAACCAAATATTGACAATATTGACTAAATAATATTTGTAATAATTCAATACGACACACGACGTCTGCATTAAGCTCAAGACAGAAGGCAGCTCAGCTTCCGTGTCTCAGTTGATTCGAGTCTGTATTTTACACTTTCTTTGAGTCTAGACTAATGTAATCTGAGTCATGCTGAGCTCTTGAAACTTAGACTATAGCCTACCCAAAAATCCCAAGCTCCACCAAACCAGAAATTCCCAAATGGTCCCCTTTGAACCACTCTGTGCTCTGGAGACAGAGTTCGGGCCGAACTCTGCCTCCACACAGAGTTCGGGCCGAACTCTGTCCCCTAGAAATCAGGAACCCTAATTTTAGGGTTAGCTGGTTGCTAGTTGTCCAATGGCCAAATATTTGAATTTTTCTACCCGAATTCTGGCCGAATTCTGCCTATAAAAACACTATAAATAGGGCATAAATTCTCTCATTCCAATCCATCCAATCTTCTCTTCTCTTCTCTCTTATAAGCTCAAATAAGCCATATCCTTCCCATCTACTAGCCACAAGCCTCCTAAGTCTCGAGTGCTCAGCATCTCTCAGTTAGGATTCTTGTGCAAGAGTCGAAGAAGTCGCTTGGACAATTCCAAGCAAATCGCCACTGCGATCCTCTGTTAGAAGTTGACGTGCTCTTCTGAAGTAAAGGCACGGGTTGTAAACTACTATTTCACAAATAGTGGATTTAATCCTGAGCTAGAGTTCTCAGGCCTGGACTAGTCCTCCACGAGGGAAACCAGGTTAAAATCGCTGTGTTTGCGTATGCTCTTTTGCTCTCTATTTATTTTCTGCACTTTACTCTGATTATTTATTATTGGTGAAAGAGTTATTTTTAATTGGCTATTTTTCTATATAAACTCTATTCACCCCCCTCTAGAGTTGCCAAACTGTTCTTCAATTGGTATCAGAGCTCTGTTCTCTTTACAAGGACTAACATCCTAAGAGCTGATCCATGGCAACCACACAATCCTTGATTTCCAATCATGGTGAAGGTCAGTCCACTCATAGGCCTCCCCTATTTGATGGGACTAACTACACATACTGGAAAACAAGGATGAACTTCTATCTTAAGTCTCTAGACTTTGACCTGTGGACTGTCGTCACTGACGGTTACAAAAAGCCCGCCAGGATAGTTGTCGATGGTGACCTCATTGAGAAACCACACGACAAATATTCTGTCGAGGAGAAGAAACAGGCAAGTCTAGATGCTAGGGCTATTAATGCTTTATTCTGTGCTTTAGACAGGAATGAGTTCAACAGGATCTCTACATGCACCACTGCTCATGAAGTATGGAGACTTCTAGAAGTGACGCATGAAGGAACCACACAGGTCAAGGAATCCAAAATAAGCCGTCTCACTCAAGAATACGAAGCCTTCAAAATGAAGCCAAATGAGACGATCACTCAAATGTTCACAAGATTCCTCGACATCATCAATCCTCTATCCTCGCTTGGAAAGCAGTACTCAAACTACGAGAAGATTCGTAAGTTGCTTAGAGGGTTACCAAAGATTTGGAACCCTAAGGTGACTGCCATCATAGAAGGAAACAATCTCACAACAATGTCAATGGAGACCTTGATGGGTAAGCTCATGACTCACGAGCTTGACCTCAAGGACTTCGAAGAGCCTGCTCCGAAGACCAGGGAGATCGCACTCAAAGCTCATCAGCGAAGGGCTAATCGCGATAAGACCGAAGAAGATAACTCGGATGATGAAAACCAAGCTCTCATGGTTCGCAACTTCAGGAAATTCCTTCGCTTCAATCGAAGGAAGAAGGAATCACAAGAAGACGATGAAGAAGAGCCAACTTGTTACGGTTGCAAGAAGACTGGACATGTCCGAAAAGACTGCCCATTCCTGAAGAAGAGCAACTGCTATGAGAAGCCATACAAAAAGAACTCATCAAAGAAATATGCCAACACAGGCATTTGGCATGAAAGTGAAGCGAGTGACTCCGAGGAAGAAAAGGACTCTCCTCAAGATACAGCAAATGTGTGCCTAATGGCAACTTCCAACAAGGTATCTAACGAAACTCTAGATGACTTCTCTTTTGATGAACTTGGCGATGCTTTCACTGATTTACTCGATGATCACAAAAAGATCATTGGTAAATACAAACACGCCAAGGACAAAATCAAAAGTCATAAAGACGAGATTCAAAGACTTTCTCTATTGCTTGATAATATTAGAGACACTTCACCCACGGAAGTCACTGATGAAGTATCGAAGCTTAAACTAAGCCTTCATGATGCTGAAACACGTATTGAGCAACAGACACAAGAAATCACAACACTCAACACGTTGTTTGCTGAAGAAAAGAGTAGACACAAGATTTCTATGACTAAGATTTATGGTTTAAATGCTAAGGTTACTGATCTGCAGGCTGTCTCCAAGAGATTAGAGACTAAATTAGGTAAACAGGTTGCTCAAACCCAATCTCATGAGACACCCACAAAGCATAACACTTCTCATGCTAGTCATTCATATCATCCATCTACAACACATAATCATGCTTTCATATACACACAATTTCACAAAGGACACATACCACATACACGTAGAAATAATTATCATAGATACAATCATCATGCTGCACAAAGACACAATCAACATCACAGTATCATGCCATATAGACAACATCACAATGTCATGCCATATAGACAATATCAGCATGTCATACATCATAGACAATACCATCATGATATGCCTCATAGACACCATCACCATGCCACTCATTCTATGCATAATCATCATCACCATGCTAACTCTTCACATCATGTCCATCCTCATCCTGTTACTTATAGATATCATTCTCATGCTCCTAGTATAAATAAGAATGCTATCTGTACTTACTGTGGATTATATGGACACATCTCACCATAGTGCAAAGTTAGAAGACTTGTAGATAAAAAGACATATGCTTGGTTTCCAAAGACTAACTTTTCAGGACCCTCAAGAACTCGGGTACCAAAGGTCACATCTACTCTTGATGTAGGTGGACCTTCCCTCCTCAACTGAAAGTAAGTGGATTCTCGATAGTGGATGCTCGCGACATATGACGGGAGACGCAAATCTTTTTGCATCACTATCGATGAAAAGAGAAGGATATGTATCCTTCGGTAACAATCTCAAAGGGCACATAATAGGTAATGGTATCATTGGTCATCCTCCTTCTCCTGTAATAAAGGATGTCTGCCTAGTGACCGAGTTAAAGCATAACCTGCTCAGCATTAGTCATCTTGCTGATCATGGATATGATATTAACTTTGGACAAAACAGTTGCTACATCTATGATAGGTCAACAGGAGACATTGCTTTTGAAGGGAAAAGAGAGGACAACATATATATTTTCTGTCTTTCTATAAATACTAACAATACAGGTAGATGTCTATATGCCCACAAAGACGAACGACTGCTTTGGCACCAGCGTCTTGGTCATGCCAACATGGATGCTATATCCAGGCTGTCTACCAAGAAGCTAGTGAGAGGATTGCCTGACATCACATTCAAAAAGGACACGGTATGTGCCGAATGTGAACTAAACAAGGCAACTAAATCCTCATTTTATTCCATCAACTCTGTAAGTACTACTAGACCCTTGCAACTACTTCATATGGATTTATTTGGTCCTAGTAGAATAGCTAGCCTTGGTGGCAAACTTTATGCATTTGTTATTGTTGATGATTTTTCGAGATTTACTTGGGTTTTCTTTCTCGCCAATAAGAGCGATGCTATTTCTGTTTTCAAAGTTTTTGTAAAGAAAGTTCAAAACGAAAAAGGCTACATGATTACTCGAATCCGAAGTGATCATGGAGGCGAATTCGTAAATTATGATTTTAAAAATTTTTGTAATGCAAATGGTTTTGATCATGAATTTTCTTGTCCTAGAACTCCTCAACAAAATGGTGTTGTGGAGCGGAAAAATAGAACTCTCGGCGATATGGCCAGAGTCATGTTGAATAAATTTTCACTTCCGAAATACTTTTGGGCAGAAGCTGTCAGTACAGCATGCCACATTTTGAATAGGGTGCTGATTCGTCCCATTACGAAGAAAACACCCTATGAGCTTTGGTTTGGGAGAACCCCCAATGTTTCTTATTTTAAAGTTTTTGGTTGTAGATGTTTTATCCTTAACACCAAAGACAACTTAGGCAAAATTGATGCCAAAGCTGACGATGGTATCTTTCTTGGTTATGCCGCCAAGAGTAAGGGATATAGAGTTGTTAATAAACGCTCACTTGTTGTGGAAGAGTCAACAAATGTGACTTTTGATGAAGATAACAGTGCAGTAAGTACTCTTGATGATGACGTTGAGCCATCAACTTCTACTCCAATGAATACTTCAACCGAAACTGATTCTCTGGAGGGTTTGCCTAAGAAATTCTCTTTCAAACCTTCTCATCCAGAAAATTTAGTTATAGGAGAGGTTTCACGTGGAGTAACTACTAGATCATCACTAAGAGACTCCGTTGCTAGCACTGCCTTCATTTCACAAGTAGAGCCTAAAAACATTTCTGAAGCTTTTAATGATGAATTTTGGATTTCTGCTATGCAAGAAGAACTCAACCAATTCGAGAGAAGCCAAGTATGGGAACTAGTTCCTAAACCGGTTAATCACTCGATAATTGGTACTAAATGGGTTTTTAGAAACAAAGTAAATGAAGATGGTTCAGTCACACGTAACAAAGCTCGTCTAGTAGCTCAAGGATACAACCAAGAGGAATGTATCGACTACGATGAGACGTATGCTCCTGTTGCTAGACTAGAATCCATTCGGATGCTTTGTGCTTTTGCTAATTTTCAAAACTTTAAATTATTTCAAATGGATGTGAAAAGTGCTTTCTTGAATGGTTTTATTAAGGAGGAAGTTTATGTGAAACAACCTCCTGGCTTTGAAAATCACAAATTTCTCGACCACGTGTTCAAGCTAAAGAAAGCGCTTTATGGCCTCAAACAAGCCCCCAGAGCTTGGTATGAAAGGCTAAGTAGCTTCTTACTTGAGAAAGGTTTTTCAAAAGGGAAAATTGACACTACACTGTTTATAAAATCTTTTAAAGACACTATTCTGTTGATTCAAATCTATGTTGATGATATCATTTTTCGCTCTACTGATAAAACCCTATGTCAAGAATTTGCCAAGTGTATGCAGACGGAATTTGAGATAAGCATGATGGGAGAGCTCAACTACTTTCTTAGCCTGCAAGTGAAACAAATGGCTAATGGAACTTTCATCTGTCAATCGAAGTATACCAAGGACATGCTGAAGAAGTTCGATCTTGACAACGTCAAACCAATCAGCACTCCAATGGCTACTTCAACCAAACTCGAACCAGATGAGAGCGGCAAACCTGTTGATCAACGTAAGTATCGAGGTATGATAGACAGCTTACTTTATTTAACTGCTAGTCGTCCCGATATCATGTTTAGTGTTTGCCTATGTGCTAGATATCAAGCTAATCCTAAGGAATCACACATGACCGCGGTTAAGCGTATCTTTCGATACCTTAAGGGTACGGTTACAGTGGGCCTATGGTATCCCAAGTCCACATCATTTGACCTTATTGGTTACTCTGATGCTGACTTCGCTGGATGCAAGGTCGACCGTAAAAGTACGAGCGACACATGTCATTTATTAGGAAAGGCTTTAGTCTCCTGGTTTAGCAAGAAGCAGAACTCTGTCGCACTATCCACAACAGAAGCTGAATGCATAGCAGCTGGGCGTTGTTGTGCACAAATTCTGTGGATGAAGCAAACCCTTGAAGACTATAAGTTATCTTTCATGCATATTCCTATATTCTGTGACAACACTAGTGCCATTAATTTGACTAAGAACCCTGTCTGCCACTCACGCACTAAACACATTGAGATTAGACACCACTTTTTGCGTGATCATCAGCAAAACGGTACGATTAACTTAGAATTTATTGACACTGATCATCAGCTAGCAGACTTCTTTACTAAGCCTTTATCCGAAGAGCGCTTCAATTTCCTTTGTCGTGAACTTAGAATTTTAGATTAAACGGTCATAAATTGAAACTCACCTGCGTAAATATCGAGTATAGTATGATTCTTTTACGATGAATTTGGTATGGGTACAAGCCGAAAGGGTCCTTCTGACAACAAGGCGTAAAAGCCTAAGCGACACGGTGTACTAGTCCTCAGGACTACCGCTAGCTGGGATCCGGCCCCTGCAGCTAACCCATGGCAAATTCAAACTATTGAATTATATTATATTTCCTTGTTTATTATATGGTTTGTTTTGATTTAGTATTGCCTATTTACTAATTTCTATGTTCATTCTGATATTAGTCTACCTCTCTATCTATCTGTTTGATTTCATCAAGCTTTTATCCTCATTTCTAACTCTTTTTCACCACTTAACCATTTTCTCTAATTTTTGGCCTGACTTATGTTCTGGGACATGAACCCAGAACTCGGGCCGAACTCTGCCCCTACCAGAGTTCGGGTCGAGTTCGGTCCCAATGTTCCAGAGTCGGGGACAGCTTCAGCCGTTGGATCATTTTAGATCATACGGTCAGAATTCTATCCGACCAAAGAAAACCCCCTCTTATATTTCGGGTTTTCTTCTCTCTCCTTCACTATTTCCTTCTTCTCCACCTCTCCAACCTTCTTCCTACAAACCCTAACCCTAGTTTTTGATCTAGAGTGCTCCATTGCTCCTCAAAATCAAGGAAAAGGGGTTTCTCATCATTCTCTTTTACTGTTTGTTGCTGATTTCAGGTATATCCCCTTCTTTCTCTCCATTTCAAGTTCTCTATTTTCTTGCAAATGGCTTCTCGCTTGCCCAATCGTGGGAAAAGGACTCGAACTGAGGGAGCTTCCTCTTCGAATCCTCCTCCTCCAATTGAGCAAGTAGTTGAACAACAACCCATTCATCCGTTGTTCAACCCGCCTTGTCCCCATGATCCGAATACATATGGCGAACGATTATTTGTGTCGCTCGACGCGTCTAATGCGTGGTTTAGCGACTTTCGGACTCGTCCGGTGTTTAGGGGATATCCGATAAATTTTACAATCTTTTCTCAATATGAATCATTGTTTCGTGATCTATGTTTGGATGAGTTAGTTGCCTCAAACTTTGTCATTTACCGTAGCGCCATCCAAATGTTTTATTGCAATTTAACTTTCGATGCAACCCACATCTATTCCCGGGTTGCCGGTATTAACATTGCTTTCAATGATTCTGAGTTGGGGGATTTTCTTGATCTTCTTAATCTCGATGCTTAGGATAAACTTGTGGAAGCTCGTCAATTTCAATTTGTTGGCGATACTTCTCTTGAAGGTTTCAAGGAGGAATTATGTGCTCCTAACATAAGTCCTCGCAAACTTATGGCCAAGCACCTCAACCCATATTTCTATGAACTTCATCGAATCATTTTTAACACTATCTTGCCAAAAGCTGGCTCCACTGATGAAGTTACCTACTTTGAGATATCTGCTTTGTATCACCTTCATTATCGTATCCCCTTCAATCTTCCTAGGACAATGATGGACTGGATGATAAATTGTAGGAAGAAACCAAGAGCATTGGTTTATCCTTTATATCTTCCTATGGTTTTTCGTGCGTTCATTATTCCTATTCATGACTGTCAGTTCTTGCCTGCTCCTGCTTTCCTGTCCAAGGCACGACGTACTCAGGCAGTCGTCGCCTCTCCTGAGGCTTCTGAGCATTATGTTGATGAGGAGCCTGACGCCCCTCCACTCGGTCAGGATGCACCTCCTCCACCTGCCTCTCTTGAGTCTATTCAGACTATGCTCCAGGATCGTTTTGCTCTTGAGGATGATCGTTGGACACAGCTGGACTATCGTACTACTCTGCAGATGAGTGCCCTCGGAAACTCTTTGCATGATATACGGTATTCCCTGTCTCGTCATCTGCACATTCCCATGGAGCGGGATCCAGCACGCGCGGGCCATCGCATTGATGATCCGTGGGTCATGCGTTACATGGATCCAGATGATGCTTTTGTGGACCCCCGTCGCTCCTTCCCTGGTCACTTAGACACTCCTGGACCATCTCGTGCTCCGTGATGGAGATTGGCTACTATCTGCCGCTGCTGCTGATGATGATGCATTTTGATTTCTAGTTATTTAGTTTTTATGTACTTGGATGTTCTAAAACTCTGGTTGTGTGTTTGACATTTGGTTATGCACTTTATGCTTATCGTAGTTTTATATTTTATGCTAGTGACTCATTTTGTTTATTTATATACTGTTTCTTCTCTGCTTGGTGTGGTTGCATTCCTATTATTGTCTACTGCGTTTCCATGTTCCTCTGCAGTCTATATTGCTAAATGCCAAAAGGGGGAGAACTATGTATATTCTGGCTAGATATATATTTGGTATCATATCTTTCGCTTTCGTATATCTGTGCTTGTTTGTGCTTTTTGGAGATATTATACAGGTTCAATGCATTATTTACGGGGGAGCTATTTCTTCTAGCTCAGCACCGTTCACTGATCACGGGGGAGCTCTTATTTCTAGCTCGGCATCGATTATGGGGGAGCTATGTTGCTATGATCAACTGTGTCCAGGTATGAATATTGAATATACATATATTATTTTGTCAATTATCAATATGGGGGAGATTGTTGACACAAAGTCACAGTCAACCAAATATTGACAATATTGACTAAATAATATCTGTAATAATTCAATACGACATACGACGTCTGCATTAAGCTCAAGACAGAAGGCAGCTCAGCTTTCGTGTCTCAGTTGATTCGAGTCTGTATTTTACACTTTCTTTGAGTCTAGACTAATGTAATCTGAGTCATGCTGAGCTCTTGAAACTTAGACTATAGCCTACCCAAAAATCCCAAGCTCCACCAAACCAGAAATTCCCAAATGGTCCCCTTTGAACCACTCTGTGCTCTGGAGACAGAGTTCGGGCCGAACTCTGCCTCCACACAGAGTTCGGACCAAACTCTGTCCCCTAGAAACCAGGAACCCTAATTTTAGGGTTAGCTGGTTGCTAGTTGTCCAACGGCCAAATATTTGAATTTTCCTACCCGAATTTTGGCCGAATTCTGCCTATAAAAACACTATAAATAGGGCATGAATTCTCTCATTCCAATCCATCCAATCTTCTCTTCTCTTCTCTCTTATAAGCTCAAATAAGCCATATCCTTCCCATCTACTAGCCACAAGCCTCCTAAGTCTCGAGTGCTCAGCATCTCTCAGTTAGGATTCTTGTGCAAGAGTCGAAGAAGTCACTTGGACAATTCCAAGCAAATCGCCACTGCGATCCTCTGTTAGAAGTTGACTTGCTCTTCTGAAGTAAAGACACGGGTTGTAAACTACTATTTCACAAATAGTGGATTTAATCCTGAGCTAGAGTTCTCAGGCCTGGACTAGTCCTCCACGAGGGAAACCAAGTTAAAATCGCTGTATTTGCGTATGCTCTTTTGCTCTCTATTTATTTTCTGCACTTTACTCTGATTATTTATTATTGGTGAAAGAGTTATTTTTAATTGGCTATTTTTCTATATAAACTCTATTCACCCCCCTCTAGAGTTGCCAAACTGTTCTTCATATATGTGATCGAAATAGGAAGATCGTTTGTGCAAGTAAGTAGAACTATCCCTTATCCCCTACCCATTCATGCTTAGTAAAATAGAGTAATACTTTGCTATATTATGTCCCTAAATGTCCCATACTTTAGTTGCTGAAATAATAGAGATGCTTATGTTGGGAACTGATGTGCTATTAACACACTGAACTGCCTCTGTGAATCACATACTAGAAATGAATTGATAATGTTGCTCATATTAATACTGCTAAAATGAATTAGCCATTGAATAATGCAATGCTATGTGAATGATACATGAGAAATAAACTAGCTATGCTATTGTCACAATGAAATGAATGATAGTTGCCCTACGAAATGAATGAAATGATGCATGCCCCTTTAAGAAATAAATACTGTGATAATATTACAACATGACGAACTGATGCGAAAAGAAATGATGAGACTTGGGATCGATGAGATCACCGAGTGGAATAATGGTAATGATGGAAGTAATAAGTCATTGAATACGGCTTGGATGAGATGAGATGATGAACATATGCCTTTACTTACTTCCAATATTTAACCATGCGACTATGTTCACGATCTAGTCGGACACACATTCGCATGGTCATGGACAACTTGTGCATAAGGAATTTTTTTTTCAATCGGTACCCAGGTGACTAGGATCGAGTCGTCATAGTAGGAAATACGACAGGTTTTAAAGGCATGAGGTATCAGAACATTCTTCAGGCTTGCAACCTGTTTTAATGGCGCATTCCATACCCTATGAAGTCCTATATGGCAACGTCCTAAATGGTAGATTAACACCATTGATCATATAGTTAGGATGCATACTAATAAATATTTTGTACAGACAGAGTAAGTATATCATACAACATATATTTGATGCAGGTACGGGAGAGTCGGCTATTGGTAAGAAGTTATTTAAATGTGATATGTTATCATACATGTTAATTTCAACTTTACTGCTTAACATGTTAAATACAATGCTGCTATAATGTTGCCTTGCAATGAAAACTATTTAATCATGACATACATGCTAAAGTGTTGCTATAAAGTGAATTATGAGAATACATGTTTTCTATGATTTACTGTTGCTCCTTACATGAATTATAAATTGATGCTAGGCTCCAAATAGACAGATCATGTTAATAAATGTTTGCTCACATGACTACTTAGTGTTGGTTTAGACGAGTGGGCTAGTTCTGCTTGCCAGTACATGGTAATGTACTGACCCATATTATGGGCACTTTTTTCAGGTACTTGTCACGACCCGTACCTTTTTTTTAAACGGATACGAGACGTGTCCAAGCCAGCCTACGCCGCAGTGTCGGCGGTAGAACGCTGTCACGGCCATGAAGATCAAAATCATAAATAATGCTCATTCACATAATTAATTTAATTTACAATGATCATAAGATTTATATTTGCGAAAAAATATAAACTTGTACAAATATTGGAATGACTACAACTCAACTATCTAGCTAGTCTCTAGGCTTTGTCTGCAAGTATTCCCGTCACTCCCCAAGCTAAGTGAATCCACGGCTAACCTGAAAATGTTGGTTTCCAGTCAGGAATGGAACGAGCACAATTTATTGAATGCAATTTCAAATAAAGAAAATGACTATAAAACAAAGGTTAGACATCAATCATGAGTTTTGAAAATAAACAGTAAATATGGAAGACCAATAGACACAAAATACTTTCCCTAACTGTTAGAAGTACCTTTGATATGTGATCAGTCTGGGGCACTACACTGTACGGTCTATGAGATCTACTTGCATGAAAAATAAACACGGTCTACGAGATCTGCTTGCAGAAATTAAGCACTGTCTACGAGATCTACTGCAATAAAATAAACACGGTCTACGAGATCTACTGCATGAAAATAAACACGTTCTATGAGATCTACTGCATAAAAATAAACATGGTCTACGAGATCTACTGCATGAAAATAAACACGGTCTACGAGATCTACTGCATGAAAATAAACACGGTCTACGGTCGGATCACACATCCTTGGTACTTCTCATTTCCGACTCAACAATTTATAATAGAGTATAAAAATTACATAACGAATGACTAATCAATGAAATATAGTAAAGATCAATATCGAAATGCAGACAATAAACTTTACTCGCCTGTGGTCCTCTGCTGGTGAAACCGACAATTTGAACCACTCAATGTGCCACAATAGTCAAAACCCGTACAACAGTCCCCGAAAGCTGAAATAAACATTACCAATGTTCTTATAATAGTCAAAATAGCTAAGATCGCCTGTCCTTAAGTCCAATTCTGGACACAGGGGCAAAACGGTAATTTTGGGTCAAATGGTGTCCACCGTTGGACCCACTTTGCACCGAAAAGCGTGCTAGAGTCAACGGTCCCTAAAGTCGTCAAACTATATGTCTAGAGATGTAGTTTTCTGATACGAACCCAACCGTATGTCTAAAGTTGGATTCCGACGAGCCGTGTACCAAATCGCCCGTTGAGTCGGACCGTGGGGTCCACAAAACGGTAATTTTATCAACTGTCTCAGAATCGGACCAAACTTGGCATACAGGACCAGAAAAATGATACGGTCCTGTTGGCGTAAGTTTCGTCTCGATCTGACGAGCGTGCACAAAGTAATTAAGAAATTTGCAAAGTACATGATACGGTAAATTTTGACGGATACGTATCAAATTCGTCGGGCACACGCGACCAATTTGAATTCCGTCAAAGCCCACATGACCATGAAGCCGATACGCAACTTTTGATACTTTCGATTCGTGACCACGTTGCCCGGAATGGCGGGACGCACGTCGTGTGGATGAATTTTTCAATATTTTGAAACAAATTTTTCGTCAAATTCAGAATCCGATTTCTCGACGCACAGTCGACGAAATCCGATTCCACAAAAAGGGAATCGTAGCCCTATAGGTTGTCTAGGACTGTCTTCAATTAGTTCTCGAAATAACCTAATGGTCTGTCCAAAATCCTTCTTCCAAAACAGGGTTTGAGATTAGTGTTTTGTCCTATTTTTAACAGATTTTTCGCGATGTTTGCGCTGATTTCCTGGCCGATCTAGCGTATCTATATACAAAATAATTGAAAGGATGTGAAGATGTATATGTTGACTTCATACAAGAGGAGAAAGATCAGAAAACGATCAGTCGACCGTCGCAAAATCATGCGGTGAAGGTGGGTTAGTTACTGCGGTTGCTGTTGCGGTCTCTGCAGTTTCCTGTGCACGCGCGGGCCTTGCTGCGGTGGCTCCCGGCCGCGCGTGGTGGCGGCGCCGGCGGCGAGCGACCGCCAGGATGGCTGGGGTGCGCGCGGTGTGGAAGTTGTATTAGGGTTTGGGTTCACGACCTCTCGATCACTCCATATATATATATACTCGGTTTCAGCGGTTTGGCCGAGCAGGGAAATTCATTACTGTGCTATGGAGGTTCAGCAGGTGGGCCCGTGGGAGTTTCAGTATGTGGGCTAGCTCGGGTTTGTACAGGCTTGGGTTTGGATTGCTCGACCCGGGGTTGGGCCCTGTGGGCTGAAGGAAACTATATGGTTTCCTATTTATTCTCATTAATTATCAAGTATATATATATATATATATATATATATATATATTTATGTACACGTATATATATTTATGTAAAAATATATATATATTCATATATATATATATTTATGTGCACATATATAATATATTATACATACATACAAACGTACATATATGTATAATATATCTATATATACATGAAATTTACACTCATTTATATAATACATTTATATATATATATACAAAATACACACACACACACACACACACACACACACACACACACACACACACACACACACACACACATATATATATATATATATATATATATATATATATATATATATATATATATATACAAAAAAAAAAAAATATATATATATATATATATATACAATTATCCTTCTATATATATGTATATATATATACACACACACACATATATTACTATATATATTTATCTATATAATAAATCACTACGTATATTTCTATTATTTATATCACTGTATATATTTCTATCTATATTTAATAATATTTAATTGACAAAATTAATATAACCCGTAACAATAAAAAATAATATTATATATATAATAATATCAATAAAATAATAATAAGTATAACGAAATTCAATAAAATAATAATGGTGTATATATCCCATTATGCGCAGTCTAATAATCCCGAAATGTACGAAGACCTATTTTATGCAAAAGTCACCGAATATCACTAATAATAATATTTATAATATTTAATTACGAATACTAGAAAATATTCATTAAATCCTTAAAACGAATTGCAACACTCTCATATCAAATTCCACTAACACGAATGTCATTGGGCGTGTCGCAAGACTACATGGGTTTGGGCTCAGTTCGGGTCCAGTCCGATCTAAAATAGTATAACCGATTTTTCAAAAACTCAATAATATAAATAATAAATAAATAAACCTTCGGTAAGGGTTAAGTCGCAACTTGGTCTGGTTTTCCTAGTTAGGACATTGCTATGGCTCGGCCTTCCCTACCAGGACTAGTACTCTAGTCAAATCACGCCGTTGTACTATCCGTGCCATGATTCCTAATCGGTTTGTGCTCCATAACTCCATAAAGACTTAAGTCATCCACCGTAATAATTTACTAAATAATATTTACAAAATATTAAAAATCACCATTTAATTCAAATAAATAAATAAAAATATAATTCAAAAATTCTGTGAAGAGGGGTCACAAATCTACCCACCTTAAAAATAATTTCGTCCTCGAAATTCTAATTCGTAGTTTTTTTTCATAAAATTCTAAAAGAAGTCTGCCTTACGTCAATCTCTTTAAATTTAATTCCTCAAAAATCGTTTATATCCTCCTCCTAGCCATTTTGTAACTGCGAATCATCGAGGACTTCTACCCACCTTTGGTCACACTACCCACATCAAACACCTGACGTCATAACATTGTAACCCTCCATCTAATTGCAAAAGTAACTACCGACAGATATCTATAGCATAAGGCTTCAACAACCCTCTCCTACCTATCAGGCAGTTCAAAATTTAACAAACAACAATTTACACAAGTAGCTAAGAAATGTTGATAAACTCTAATAACATGTCCATTCGTCGTTCTGAAATAGGCAGGACAGGAAGGTAAGGAAGAATAATCGAGAGAAACTACAAAGTTTCAAGAGCAGCAGAGAGTATCTAATGTTACAGATAGAAAGGGAGTGTATGAACCACTGCCTTATTTGTAAAATTGGGCTACTCTAGTCCAATCACTTGCTAACCCAAAGAACCCTTCGCTTCTTAGAGGGCCTTACAATCCATGCAATACGAAAATTTCGTTCCCGCCATTCTAAACAAGGTTCCACAATAGAACACAATTTGGGAAATCAAGGTTGTGATCTTTTCCGTGGTTATTTAAACACATAAACAAGTGATATAAATGCAATACAAGATCGTATCGCAACCTTTAGGTAGATGGAACAAGGATTACGAATGAATTCTCATTCTAAGGGATGGAGACTACATAATAGATACAGGGGCCGATTTCAAATAGTTTAGTTCTATAGTCCAAATATGGTGGTATGCATGGGTGGGTGTTATTGGGTCCTAATGGGCTTCCTGCTTGGACATCACTCGTTGGTTGGATGAACCTTGGATCTCAATCTATATGGACTGAACAAGATCCCAATTATAACTATGTCCATTAGGTTAGGGTAACTTAGAATAGCGTTTCTTCCAAATGGTTGAGCTAGTTGCTAGTCGGGTTGGTTAGCTAGGTCCATAATCCCAATGCGCCTTCAGTGACTTTTGTGTTTAAGTAGCACATGAGGTCTCAATTGAGTGGTACACTAGTGGCATGTGCATAGTGGGCTTCGAGTAGGTCATAACCATATATTTGGTCGAAGGAAATGAGTCGAAGTTGAGGCTCTAATGGAAGTCGGAAGATATACCGGTATTACGGTAAAGGTTATGGCTAGTCCTTTTGGCCTGAAAGTCGTACCATAAAAATAGAGTACAAGGGGATGTGTTTAAGTGGGACCTGATATACCTAGATAAAGGTGGACTCGTCTAGATCTTGCATATGAAATTTGCTGGAAGGTAACAACTGGTCTCGTGCTCCGATTGTTAGTGACACGGTCGGAGACACAAAATGATCTAAATGGAAAGTGGGAGTCCAAGAGACACCAATTATCATCCTAATGGCAATTGTTCAAATCAATCGGTAATCCTGGTATATTCCAAAATTTTGGGGGGCTTACAGTCTACCCACCTTAGAAGTTAGGGCATGGTCGTAGGAATAATAAGGTTAGAAGGATTTCAATGTCAGGATACCGCACCTCGATTCTCGGTAATAAAGAATAAGGTACGACGTAACGGAATATGGTAGATATAAGTCAAGTCAAAGATCGTTCCTCAATAATTGGAAAATAAGTGTGTATAATGACACATGGTCGAGAAAATAGAATAACATGCTTGTCCACAGTATACAAGAGTTGTCGATGGGGTAACCAACTCTAAGGCATATCATATGAAAAGAATTCTAACAACTGAGTCGAGAATTTCTACTTGTGTCAACCTGCCAGACTATCGTCATAAGAGTTGTAGTGATCATGTATTGCTTTTGACAACTGGTAGATCATAATATGACAGGGTATTTAAGCTATGGTATTGGCTAAGCTAGTGACTGTGGTGTTCCAACACTAGTTAGGTCTTAATAATAAAGTTTACATAACTAGAGTAATATTTGTTAGGAACCAATCTCGGAATGAGTGTCACGGTAAATGATTACCCTATTGTCCACTCATCTCATGTCTAACTGTGGGCTTCGGTCGAGGAAGGGTTGGTTCAAGGCTTAAGGGTTGCTAGTTAAGGCAAGCTTCCCGCAAATAATTAGAGACTCACAACATTTGATTTCTTGAGAATAAATAGTCCCCTAGGTTGGTATTTTGACTAAGGATAAAACCCTAATTATTCTCAAATTCAGATGGCTTGAAAGTCTCAATAGTAGTTTGAGGGTCGATGGGAGAACGAGTAACTCAATCACATGACTGACCGATGGTAGCTACACTTGTGCCTACCATTATCATAGCCATAGAAATACTCTGTATCTCTCTACATCACGAGCTTTCGTTTTTCTAAATCGGTGAAAGACAAAAACAATAAAGAATTCAAGGGAGATGTTACTGAATATAATTTCGTGATTCAAGGGCGAACATATAATTCAAGAGAAATTGTCAAAGCAGTCGCGGATGAGATCCTAGATACCTATATATCTCCATCCACGTAGTGTAATTAAATGAAGAGCGAACCAATGCATCATGGTTGATCAGACCATAATACACTGATTATGATTAGACAATAAGTTAGTGGACGTCCCCAATAAACATATGCCTTAAATCAAGCTCGAGAACAGAGTGAGCTTACAAAACTAAGCTATAACAACAGCGTTTGTTAAGATAGTCGAATACAATTATGCGAGATTTTTAAAAGAAGGCACAAGTAGTTCGAGTTTTGTGAGAGTCAAGCTTACCCGGTATTCTTGCTTCTATAGACATCCCACTATCATCTTACCCTTAAGGCCTTGGTCGACTAATGGTTTATGGACTTCTGAATTCTATATTCAAGGTAACCTATTAGTGTCAGTCAATTTCCTCATCAATAGGTCACGAGGATCATACAGAGTGCTAGGTCGGAGACATGCTACCAAACTTACAAACTTCTACTACTATTGGCTTTGTATCTTATGGGACATACATGGCACGGTCATATCCTCTATAGTATCCTAAACTTGTAATCACGTCTGAAGTCATTTAACCGAGAGTTATGTCTCGCCCGTATACTAGGGCTGTGGTAAACCCTTGGATTCTTGATTTTAGGGTGATATATTATTCGATACTATACCTTATATTGACACAAGGGTGACTACGGTCAAAAGAGGACCACTAGCTATAGTTTAGCAATATTCTATAACCTACATTTTCTTAAACTAATTTCACCTCTAGGGGTTGTGTCTCTCCAGTGCGCTGCTGGCTGCAGTGTATCCATAGTCTCCAAAATTTAATAAAATGGCGATAGTGCGCTGCTGTCCTGCCATCATGAGTTAACTAACATTCCTTTAACTATATTTGTAAGAATTCCTGAGCTTCTAGAGATTCAAACATGTTGACTATGAAATAAAGCGTAAGTATCTGTCCTATTAGTCATAATCCTTTTCCATAAAAGATTGAACATGGAGGAAATAACTGAAGACAAAGAAATATGAACACTCTAGTATCTATTTCGTGTGCATTCAACCCATGGAGGAAAAAAAAACCTTGAATCGAAACCAACTCGAGGTTCATATGGGGATAACAATAATCAAAATTTATATAAAATAATAATTTCTAGGGCAAATAGAAACTAAATAGGCAATTCGACTAAGATATGATGATAATATCTAAGAGGCAAAGAGAAGGATTTGCATCATTCATCAAGGTTAGATCATTAATTCTAGGAAGCTCTACCTCACCAAGTGAATAAAATATATTGGATCATATCGCCATACCAAGAGGTAATAGTGTACCTATGGGGACCTGACAGACTGTCAACATTAATAACTCCTCATCTAAATTGCATGGCCTAGACTACCCATCGGTTAATTTGTGTAAGGGACTCCTAGTCCTAGTCATTCTCTTAAATTAAATTAATTCTTGTTCGTGAATGAGCATATTCTAGTCACAGGCTCGCAATAGTACAACTAACTTAAGTATCATCACGAGTTCGCATGATTTGCAAAAACGGACCTGCATGGGCCACCACAAAAACTTGTCACGATCTGCACCCGTTTTTTTTAAACGGATACGAGACGTGTCCAAGCCAGCCTACGCCGCAGTGTCGATGGTAGAACGCTGTCACGGCCATGAAGATCAAAATCACAAATAATGCTCATTCACATAATTAATTTAATTTATAATGATCACAAGATTTATATTTGCGAAAAAATATAAACTTGTACAAATATTGGAATGACTACAACTCAACTATCTAGCTAGTCTCTAGGCTTTGTCTGCAAGTATTTCCGTCACTCCCCAAGCTAAGTGAATCCACGGCTAACCTAAAAATGTTGGTTTCCAGTCAGGAATGGAACGAGCACAATTCACTGAATGCAATTTCAAATAAAAAAATGACTATAAAATAAAGGTTAGATATCAATCATGAGTTTTGAAAATAAACAGTAAATACGGAAAACCAATAGACACAAAATACTTTCCCCAACTGTTAGAAGTACCTTTGATATGTGATCAGTCTGGGGCACTACACCGTACGGTCTACGAGATCTACTTGCATGAAAAATAAACACGGTCTACGAGATCTACTTGCAGAAATTAAGCACTGTCTACGAGATCTACTGCAATAAAATAAACACGGTCTACGAGATCTACTGCATGAAAATAAACACGGTCTACGAGATCTACTGCATGAAAATAAACACGGTCTACAAGATCTACTGCATGAAAATAAATACGGTCTACGAGATCTACTGCATGAAAATAAACACGGTCTACGGTCGGATCGCACATCCTTGGTACTTCTCATTCCCGACTCAATAATTTATATTAGAGTAAAAAAATCACATAACCAATGACTAATCAATAAAATATAGAAAAGATCAATATCGAAATGCAGACAATAAACTGTACTCGCCTGTGGTCCTCTGCTGGTGAAACCGACAATCTGAACCACTAAATGTGCCACAATAGTTAAAACCCGTACAACAGTCCCCGAAAGCTGAAATAAATATTACCAATGTTCTTAGAATAGTCAAAATAGCTAGGATCGCCTGTTCTTAAGTCCAATTCTGGACACAGGGGCAAAACGGTAATTTTGGGTCAAATGGTATCCGCCGTTGGACCCGCTTTGCACCGAAAAGCGTGCCAGAGTCAAAGGTCTCTAAAGTCGTCAAACTACATGTCTACGGATCCAGTTTTTCGATACGAACCCAACCGTATGTCCAAAGTTGGATTCCGGCGGGCCGTGCACCAAATCGCCCGTTGAGTCGGACCGTTGGGCCCGCAAAACGGTAATTTTATCAACTGTCTCAGAATCGGACCAAACTTGGCATACAGGACCAGAATGATACGTTCCTGTTGGCGCAAGTTTCATCTCGATATGACGAGCGTGCATAAAGTAATTGAGAAATTTGTAAAGTGTACGATACGGTGAATTTCGACGGATATGCATCAAATTCGTCGCGCACACGCGACCAATTTGAATTCCGTCAAAGCCTACACGACCACGAAGCCGATACGCAACTTTTGATGCTTTCGGGTCGCGACCACGTCACCCGGAATGGCGGGACGCACGTCGTGTGGATGAATTTTTTAATATTTTCACTATTTTGAAACAGATTTTTCGTCAAATTCGGAATTCGATTTCTCGACGCACAGTCGACGAAATCCGATTCCATAAAAAGGGAATCGTAGCCCTATAGGTTGTCTAGGACTGTCTTCAATTAGTTCTCGAAATAACCTAATGGTCTGTCCAAAATCCTTCTTCCAAAACAGGGTTTGAGATTAGTGTTTTGTCCCTTTTTAACAGATTTTTCGCGATGTTTGCGCTGATTTCCTGGCCGATCTAGCGTATCTATATACAAAATAATTGAAAGGATGTGAAGATGTATATGTTGACTTCATACCAGAGGAGAAAGATCAGAAAATGATCAGTCGACCATCGCGAAATCATGCGGTAAAGTTGGGTTAGTTACTGCGGCTGCTGTTGCGGTCTCTGCAGTTTCCTGTGCACGCGCGGGCCTTGCTGCGGTGGCTCCCGGCCACGCGTGGTGGCGGCGCCGGTGGCGAGCGACCGCCAGGATGGCTGGGGTGCGCGCGGCATGGAAGTTGTATTAGGGTTTGGGTTCACGACCTCTCGATCTCTCGATCACTCCATATATATATATATATATATATATATATATATATATATATATATATATATATATATATATATATATACTCGGTTTCAACAGTTTGGCCGAGCAGGGAAATTCATTACTGTGCTATGGAGGTTCAGCAGGTAGGCCCGTGGGAGTTTCAGCTTGTGGGATAGCTCGGGTTTGTACAGGCTTGGGTTTGGATTGCTCGACCCGGGGTTGGGCCCTGTGGGCTGAAGGAAACTATATGGTTTCCTATTTATTCGTATTAATTATCAAGTATATATATATATATATATATATATTCATATATATATATATATATATATATATATATATATATATATATATATATATATTTATGTACACATACATAATATATTATATATACATACAAACGTACATATATGTATAATATATCTATATATACATGAAATTTACACTCATTTATATAATACATTTATATATATATACAAAATACACACACACACATATATATATATATATATATATATATATATATATATATATATATATATATATATATATATATATATATATATATAATATATTGATGGCTCTTCTTCTTCTCCCCCTGGTTCCCGTGAGCTCCCCCCCCCCATCCCCGGGCCGGCCTAGGCCGGCCGCCCCTTCCCCCATTCCTCTTCTGCCCACTCTCCTCCCGTCTCCCCGATGTCTCCCTCCTGGCCTCCCGAGGTTGTGGCTTTGTTCCGTCGTTCCCTCCTCTCCGCTGATCTCCATTCCCGCCCCTCTTCTCTTCCCCCTTCGTACTCCTCCCCTCCGCTGGCCGACCCTCCCTCCGCGCAACCCTTTGTTCGCCCATCGTCGAATCCAGGGGGCGGCTCCCTTGGCACCTCGCTGGCTCCACTTGCAGGATCCCACCTCTCCTTCGTCCCGGATGGCTGCTTGGACGCCAACGACCCCCGCCCGCTTCTCCCCCGAGATCCCCGCCTCTCCAGCTTTTCGAATTTTGGCTTCCCTCCCTCGGGTGCAGCGTCCGTCAGTTCGGATGTCCTCGGGCCCCCCGCCTCCATGCCCCTCGGGCTCTCTGCCATTGGCGCGCATCCCGAGGAGACCCTTCTCGAGCACGCTGTCAGCTCTGGAGCGGGCTCTACCTCTGTTGCGCAGCTGCTGGAGATGGCTTCTTCTCTCTTTGTGCAGCAGTTTTGGACTTTGCTTTCCCAGAGTGGGACCCCATCCCACGCGCCAGCCGTTCATTATCCCGCCCCTCGGGATGCGGAATCTCAGGGTGGGCCCCCAACCCTTGCGCAATCGGCTCCTTCCCTTTGGGGCGTGGTCCCGCAGGGTGGGGCCCCCTTCCTTGCGCAATCAGCTCATTTCAACCAGGCGCAATCCGTTCCTGCTTCTTCCGCTTGGGATGCGGTTCCTCAGGGCGGGTCCGTCCCCCATGCGCATTTTCCATCCCCTTGGGAGCTCCCCACCCATGCGCAATCTCCCCTTTTACCCCCCCCTGCGCATTTGGTCCCCCTCCTCCTAGCGCAATTCGCCCCCCTCGACCCGCATCTCCAACTTGTTTCTCATACCCCATCCCCTCCCCTTCCTTCTGCGCCTCCCTCCGCCCCACCCCCCCTGAGCGCTGACCTCTCGCCTCCCATGGTGCAGCCACTCCTCAGTCCCCGCGCCCCTCCTTCCCATCCCTCTTCGATTCCCCCACCTTCCATCAGCCTTCCGGCTGTCTCCACTTCCTCCCAGGCGATCACCAGCTCAATCGCTCCCGCTCTAGCTGCCCCTCCGCCCTCTCCCTCTCTGGAGCAGATCCCCCGGGGCACCTCTTCCGGAGTGGCAGCCGCCGCAGTGCACCCCTTCCTTCCTCCCCCTTGCGGAGACCCGAAATCTGGTCCAAGCGGTGTCTCCCTTGCGCCGCCCTCCGGACTCCATCGCCCCCTTCCTAGCAGCTCCCCCCAGGATCCCTCCTCCTCCTTTGATCCTTGCGTCGGGATCGTCCACCCTCCGAGCGGCCCATCCTCTGCCCACTCCAGCTCTAAGGGTCTACCTGCCCCGGGGTCGGCTCAGCCGTCCTATGCCGCCGTGCTGCGTCCGGACCTTTCCCCTTCGAAGGGCTTGACTCTCCCTGACGTGCATCTGTCGGACATTGATTATTCTCTAGACTCCCCGGCCCCAGTCATCCCCTTTTCAGATATGGAAATATCATCGTTAGCTGAGGCCTTTCCTCACACCTTCATTCTGAAATTCTCCACGGGATGCCCCAAACTTGCCAAGGTCCAGAAAGCGATCGCCAGGTGGAATCTATCGTCTGCCTATCGTGTGGCCCCCCTAGACCCCAGGCACATCCTTCTTCACCTATCATCGAATGTCGATCACAGGTCTGTGTGGTCCAAAGGCACTGCCAGGATTGAGGGTCACCAGATGAAGATCATTAAGTGGACCCCGGGATTCAACACTAAGGAAGATTCGCCTACCGTGGCAGCGTGGGTTACCCTCCCTAACCTCCCCCTCATTTGCTTCGTCCCAGCGGCGCTAAAATGCATCGCCAACTCGTTCGGGACGTACGTGGCCATGGCACCCGAAACAAGCAACCTCACCAAAGCCCATTACGCCAAAATCTGCGTCGAGCTAGACCTCTCCTCAGATCCACCCGACTTCATTACCATCGAGCTAGGCAATCACTCACATACTCAACAAATTATCTACGACAACCACATACAGTTTTGCAACCACTGCCACCTTAGAGGCCACCTTCCGAAGTTTTGCCACCGCCTTCATCCGGAGCTCAAAAAGAAGCAATCCAGGAAAGAGAGAGACCCTTCCAAGGACAGTTCCCCAAAGTCACCCATCTTACCTCTCCCGAATTCCCATATCCGATTCGAATCCAGTCCCAGCGAGCTAGCCTCCAGTGATCCCCCGAGCAGAGCAATGATCCCGTACATTCCCCAGCACATAGCAACCTCCAACCAATTCGCCATTCTCGATTCAGAGGAACCGGAGTCGGTAAGCATTCCAGAAGGCGCTAGACTTTCTGAGCCTCAGCCACCTTCCCCACCCTCCTCCATCCTCCTGCGAGCGAAGAAGGATTGCGCCCCAGGCAGCGCAGAACAACGTCTCCCCCACAGTGGTAAGTAGGCAGACCCCGAGGCATCTTCCCCCAACATCGCAGATCTTCAGGCTCCCAATGAGATTTCAGTCGTTGACGCTCTAGCCCTCCTTGGTCCCGACCAAGCGAGGAGAGGACAGCAGGTCCTTGATGCAGGTGTTCCCCTTAAGCAGTTGCTGAACGAGCGCGCAAACGACTCCCTGGCCATCCCTCCGGAGGATCCCATTGTAGACTCAGCGGGCGACCTTATAGGCCCCTCCTCAAGCCCGAACGAACACCACAACCACAATCACCCAACAACATCGAGAGCGGAAGTGCCGATCCCCAAACGGAGCTTGGAAGGAGCAGAAAAGTCCGTCACCATCCTAACCAGATCTGTCGCAAGGCGGAACAAAAAACCCTCGCACCATCCCATACATGCTTAACATCCTATCATGGAATGTACGAGGGCTGGCCAACAAACCGACTCTTAGAAGAATTTCTAGCCTTCGAAAAATTCATAAAATAGACATCTTCATCATCATTGAACCAAAAATCCAGTCCAAACGCCTAAAATCTACCCAACTGGCTCTTGGCCTGCCAACAGCAATTGCTGGCAGGCACGACATTTGGATTCTGGGATCGAAGGAAGTCACCCTTGACATCATCCAGGACTCCCAACAAGCCCTCTCTTGCTGGATCACTCATCCCACCCTCCCTGAGCGTTCCATCCTTTCAGCGGTACACGGTAGCTGTGTCATCGCTGAACGCAAAATCCTCTGGAATAATCTCCTCGATACCTACCTCCACAACACCAACACCCCTGGCTTTGCATAGGGGATTTCAATGCAATCACCAGCAGAGAAGAGAAGATCGGAGGTCGTCCCACACCCCTTTCAGCCATGCAAGACTTCAATGACTTCATATTCAACGCTCATCTCACTCCTCTTCAGTTCAAAGGTAGCGAATTCACCTGGTGTAACATGCAGGACGGCGATCGCCGCCAATATTTTCGCCTGGATAGAGCCCTCATCAATGCGAACTGGCAAGGCATGAGAATCAGTTCCACCCTGTCCCACCTTAACTCCACAGAATCCGATCATGCCCCCTTCTGGTGGAGATTAAAAACAACACCATCCTCCCCAAAAAGAACTTCCAATTCCTCGACTTTTGGACTAACCACCCGCAGTTCTTGAGCATCGTTGCCGAAGCATGGAATAGCCAGGACTCTCCCAACCCCCTCACTCGGGTCAGTAACAAGCTCAAGGCCACCAGGAAAGCCCTCTCCAATTGGAGCAAACAAGCCTACGGGGATATTTTCCAAGCAATTCGCGTCGCCGAAGACGACGTCGCCCGGGCAGAAGTCATATTCCTTACCGACCGATCCCCCGAGGCCAGGAGAGCTCTCAACCTTACCAAGGCCATCCTCAAATACAGACTCAAAGTTGAGACCGAATTCTGGAAACAGAAAGCTAGGCTGAAGTGGGACAGCGACGGGGACAACAACTCCAATTACTTCCATGCCTGCGTCAACGGCAGAAGAAACAAACTATCTATTCATCATATATCCGACGAGCACGGCATCATCAGAACTGACCACAAGGGCATCCAAGAGGCGACAGCCGATTACTTCACCAAATTATTCTCTAAGGAAACGGTCCACAAAGACGCATCATTCCTTGACCAAATTACTTCTACCATCAGCGATTCTGATAATGACTGGCTGGAACGCCCCCTGTCTGAACAGGAAGTGAAAGACGCGGTATGGGCATTGAACGAGCATAGTTCCCCCGGCCCAGACGGATTTTCTGGGGTATTTTTTCGTTCCTGCTGGGAAATTATCAAGCGGGACATCACCGACGCGGCCATCGCCTTCCTTGAAGGAGCTCATTACCCCAAAGCCATCTCCAGCGCCAACCTCATCCTCATCCCGAAAAAAGACAACCCTTATTACTTCCGCGATTTCAGACCCATCAGTCTTTGCAACTTCACCAACAAGATTATATCCAAAATCATTGCCACCAGAATGTCAGACATTCTTCCCAAAATCATCACGGAGGAGCAAAGCGGATTCGTTCGAGGGAGAAACATCCAGGACAACATCATGTTGGCTCAAGAACTTATCACTTGCATGAAGTTTCCCGTTCGTGGGGGCAATATTGCCATCAAAATTGACATGGAGAAAGCCTACGACAGACTCGATTGGCAATTCATGATCTGGGTCTTTAGAGCTTTCGGATTCTCGGAGATTTGGACCAACACCGTGTGGAGAGCCATTAGCAATTCATGGTTCTCCACAGTTATCAACGGGCAATCCGAGGGATTTTTCAAATCCAGCCGCGGCGTCAGACAAGGCGATCCTTTGTCATCCACGGTCTTCATCATAGCAGGTGACGCTCTGAGCAGAAACCTCAACAACATGGTCAACATCCCAAACTTTCAGCAATATCACACCGCCAGCGGTTGCCCCATCATCACCCACCTGGCTTTTGCTGACGATTTACTAATCTTCTCTTCCGGGGAAGTAGGTTCGATGGAAGTGGTACACAACACCCTGACTAGGTACTCCAAGTGCTCAGGCCAGAAAATCAACCATTCCAAGAGCGTCATCTACGCCCACCACAGCATTAACACCGAGAACAACACCAGTTTAACCAACCTTACTTCCTTTGCGGTGGCCCACCCACCCTTCAACTACCTTGGTTGTCCACTGGTGTATGGGAGATCCAATGCCAGCACCTTCGAGAACCTCATCACCAAGATCAGAAACAAAGTCGATGGGTGGCACAACGCCACCCTATCCCCTGGCGGCAAAATTATCCTCATCAAGCATGTGCTCAACTCCGTCCCCATCCACACACTAGCGGCTTGCTCCCCGACCAAGAAGATCCTTGAGTCGATCGAGCAGATCTTTTGCAAGTTCTTTTGGGGCCACAATGATGGTCAAGACAAATACCACTAGGCTAGTTGGGAAGCCATGGCCACTCCGATCGCGAGCGGCAGGCTCGGATTCACCAAACTCAATCACACCGTTAAAGCCTTTTCTATGAAACTGTGGTGGAAATTACGCACAAGCGATAACCTATGGACCAGATTTATGAAGGCCAGATACTTCAAACACATCCACCCAGCGATGGCCAGAGCTAATAGCAGATCCTCTGCGGCTTGGCGCCGCATCCTTCAGGGCCGCGAGTTGGCCGAGCCGGCGGTTAGACTACATCTGGGTGACGGCAAGGCCAACCTCTTCCTGAAGAAATGGACCGGTGACAGCCTGATCCCGAACATCTATGGAGCCCCAAACAACAGCAGGATTAAAGACCTGTAGAACCCCACTAATAATGACTGGAATTGGGACCTAATTCGCAAATGGGCCGGCGATGGAACGGCCGACAGCATTCGTCAGCAAGGTCTTATCATTGGTCCCGACAAGGATGAGCTAAGATGGTCGCTGGAAGGATTCGGATTATTCTCGGTTCGATCGACGAGGGCTGCGATCCAAGAGAACGGCCAACATCATTTCATTGAGCAATACTGGCAATCTTGCATCCCTAAGAAATGGTCCTTCCTCTTGTGGAGAGTCTTGAGAAAGAAATTGCCAACGGACGAGATCCTTAAGTCCATCGGCTTTAGCCTAGCGTCTGCTTGCAATTGCTGCATCGAGAGGCAGGATGAGACTATCGACCACATCTTCCGGGAGGGAAGCCTCCCCGACCAAATCTGGAACTTCCTCAACCGCACCCACAACATCATTCCAGGCGACGGGCGCTTTAACGATCTTCTAGCACGCTGGGGAAAAGAATCCCACGGCCACCAGATCGTAGCAGCGGCAGCCACCTGGGCAATTTGGAAGAATCGCAACAAAGCGAGATATGAGGGTCACCAGTACTCAGCCGAGCAGTTAATTTGGGAAATCCACCGGCAATGCCGCAAAAGGAGCGCTATGTGTTCCCACTGTCCTCCGTCATTCTGGCAACCATCCTTCAGTTAGTTTTGGGCGGGTGCTGTCGCCCCCGTCTCTTTTGGATGGATCCTTGCTTTGTACTCCCTTCAGGCTTCGGCATTTTGTGCCTTGTTTAATAAAAGTGGGGGTTTTTCTTAAAAAAAAAAATAATATATATATATATATATATATATATATATATATATATATATATATACCCAAACAATTATCCTTCTATATATATATGTATATATATATACACACACATATATTACTATATATATTTATCTATATAATAAATCACTACGTATATTTCTATTATTTATCACTGTATATATTTCTATCTATATTTAATAATATTTAATTGACAAAATTAATATAACCCGTAACAATAAAAAATAATATTATATATATAATAATCTCAATAAAATAATAATAAGTATAACGAAATTCAATAAAACAATAATGGTGTATATATCCCATTATGCGCAGTCTAATAATCCAGAAATGTACGAAGACCTATTTTATGCAAAAGTCACTGAATATCACTAATAATAATATTTATAATATTTAATTACTAATACTAGAAAATATTCATTAAATCCTTAAAACGAATTGCAACACCCTCATATCAAATTCCATTAACACGAATGTCATTGGGCGTGTCGCAAGACTACATGGGTTTGGGCTCAGTTCGGGTCCAGTCCGGTCTAAAATAGTATAACCGATTTTTCAAAAACTCAATAATATAAATAATAAATAAATAAACCTTCGGTAAGGGTTAAGTCGCAACTTGGCCTGGTTTTCCTAGTTAGGACATTGCTATGGCTCGGCCTTCCCTACCAGGGCTAGTACTCTAGTCAAATCACGCCATTGCACTATCCGTGCCATGATTCCTAATGGGTTTGTGCTCCATAACTCCACAAAGACTTAAGTCATCCACCGTAATAATTTACTAAATAATTATTTATAAAATATTAAAAATCACCATTTAATTAAAATAAATAAATAAAAATATAATTCAAAAATTTCGGGAAGAGGGGTTACAGTACTCGTGCTTGGAAAGTTCAATACACTAAGATTGGCTTGATTAGTCCCGAGGTATCGAATATTTGTTGGATATGCAGAATCTCTCCTTGTAAAAGATAATGTCTTCTGTTTATAAAGGACATAACGTATGGAACATTGTATAGTTGTTTTACCATTAAGTTGTAAGCCAAGTCGGCATATCCAGCTGTAAGTCAATGTGTCAAGTATCAAATGTAAGCCTTTATGGCATGTGTTTCAGTTGTCTATCAAGTGTAATGCGAGTTGTGATATAAGTTTTGTACTTCGGTGAAGCCTTGTACTTTATTTCAATTATCGATAAAGAGAACATGTTTATATATGTCTTATCATGATTTCAAGTTATCTGCTTATCTCTGCTGCTATAAAAATCTATAATGTGTTCTATTCAATAAGAGATATGTTCTTAATATCTTCAATTTATATCCATGCATGCGCCGCTGCGATGTGTTCCTATTTAAAAATTATCAATTATGTGCCGTATTTGTCTTGTAAAGTACAATTCAGACTTGCACGACATCATGTCCAAGTGAGGACGATCGGTTCCCAGAGAATTATGCGAGGATGAATGACTCTGTAGAATCGGGGCGTGACATATGTGGGCTGACAAAAATCTCCTTTAAAATCTAAAGACTTAATGTTTAAAGGTTTGGGATTTGATAGGAATTTATTTGGTAGGATTTGGTTAGGATTTGACATAGATTTTACAAGATACACTAAGATACACCTAGAAGGATTTAAATTGTTTCCAAAAATAGAAACAAAATATTTAATTAGGTTTAAACCTATTTGGCTGCATAAAATCTAAATAAAATTAATCTAAATTAGTCCTAATATGTTATGGCAACCTAACGTAGGCTCTACCTAAGCTTGTTGGACTAATATTGGACCTATACTATTTGTTAAACAAAAATAGGCTCCGAAAGTCAAATAACTAGTCTCGTGTGCCATATGAAATAAATAGCACATGGGAACTCAATTAAGTGAGAAACTATTGGCATGTGCGTAGTAGGCTCAAAATATGTCAAAATCATATGTTGGATCAAAAAATTTGGATCCGTTTGTGTTCCCAATTCCAATTGGAAAATATATTGTATTACGGCGAAGGACAATAATGGCCATTTTGGCCCGAAACTTGTACAAGAAAAATATAGTGCATGGGAACATGTTTGAGTGGGACATAATAATTCCTACGTAAAGGTGGACTTATCTAGAACACGAATATGAAATTGGTTTCGAAGAATTGGCCAATGTTGTGCTTTAAAAGTCAAAGCTACTTGAAAGTATATTTAAAGTCAAAATTTAAAATAAAGTATGATTTAATAAATAAAATAAATTCCCAAAAATCAGAGGGCTTACAATCTATCCACATTATAATAATTTTGTCCTCAAAATTAAAATAACGCTCACTAGTAAAGAACCATGCTAACGTAGCTAGGAATAGCTCAAAGGGGTACACTATGTCATTCTCCTATCACATCTCCTTAATAGTATGATTAACAATCCATCATTTCTAGTCTATAGGAGCTATGCTATACTTACCAGTATGCCTAATCCTTTAATGTTTGTCTACTAGATAATGGGATATGTTACTGTTATACCATGCTTACATATGCTACCTTGGCAACCACTTAACTATTGTCTAATCTTCTAGTCATGGTTGCTAATAGGTCCTTTAAAAGTTATTTCCCTCCTATATATAGGTATGTCTAGTCTACCACAGACCTATCTACTTTACACTCTATTCCAAGATCGATACTATGGTATAATCTATCATCATGTCTACCTTTAATAGGAATCTCCCTAGTAAGGTCTTTCGGACCACTATCCAGTATAACTTCAATTCTTGATCTATGTCTACTATCATGATTTCTATATTGTTCGAACGAAACTTTCTCTGTCTTGATGCAACCATAGAATTTCTATGAGATTCTGTATCTATCTTAAATACAGTGCTTATTGACTCATTCTATTCATAACAAGACTTTTGGATCCTTTCACTATAGTCTTCTATATGGGTGATCACACTCTAACTAGGGAACCTTTTCGAATTCTAAAATTCTATCAGATATTCACCCAAGTTACTCCAATTATTTCGATTAAGAACCCTAGCTTATCTTCCTTACTAAACCAAATTAAACTGCATTATACCTTTACCCATCTCTATCTAATATAGGTAAAATTATAGAATAGTTGCAGTCCATTACTCCTAGAGTCTCTCAGTGGATTAAGTCACCTATATGAATTCTATATTACCAGTCTAATCCACTCGGTCTATCTAGAGGCGTCTATCCTACACCTATTACCTTAAATAATCAATCCCGCTTAGCATGTTCGAATAACTACCTTCTATTTTATGATAAAATACAATGCAAAGGAATGTCAAGCACGAGCATTCATTTTCGAAATAGAGAAAGATGAGAATTCATAGTAAGGAGTTCAAGAATGATGATCGAATACCATTTTCAAGTTCAAAGGACAATAGAGGAAATCAAAATTTTTAAAACAATTGTGGATTGAGATCCTTAATACAATATCATATTACAGGCTAGTTCAGTACAGTAGCGTAACCGAGACGATATGCTCTGAGCTGCATGGTCCACTAAAAAATATATAACTCCCCAGTCCTAAAATACGTAGGACTAGGAATATGTATACATGCTAGCTACGTATCAACTGGACTTCTGTCCAACTAGGATATGTATAAGTTGTCTATGTTAGGTATTTATATCTCTATATCACTAGCATAATTCTATATCTCAATCCACAAAAGATACATCTATCGTAAGACCAAATGCACCAATGTTGGTCAGGCATTAACATACGGGATCTTACAAGCACACAAGAATAGACAATATATAATAAAGTGGACCAAACTCAATTACATTTGTCTGAACAAACTTACGTTCTAAGAATAAGTCTTATAAAACTATACCATATCAGTAGAATAAAGTAATATAAATAAATATAATGCCGGAGGAATATAATGAAGATATCAACCAAATATATACCTGAGTCAAACATAGCCACACTACGCGGATCAAAAAACTTTCTCTGCATAAGCAACTACTTAGAGAGATCATTAGGTCCTCAGAGGAACATAACAAGGTACATAATATACATGGCAACAGTAAAAATAATATCTATATAATGAAGGGTAACTACCATGACCATCTAAGTACAAAATGCAATTGAGAATAATCCTAATACTAGGCACAGCCGTACAGGAAATCACCTATGGCACCGTGTTGTGATACCGATGGACGAACGAGTAAACAACTCGAATGCTCTGCTACAGAGACCGAGGCCTATAAAAATAACCAAGTCCCAACTATGGAAGCATGATCATGAGTCTAGACGGCCAGATATTTCGGTAGACCTTCCCACCCCATGCTCTAGAACTATCCAGTCACGCCAAGTATGAATCATGTACCGGTAACAAGTTATACGAGCTAGTATTATGATCTATCACAGATTCCATAGCCACGAATATCTAATGTCAGACTCCGTATCATATCATCATCATCATCTATCGTATCCGTGTCCTGTGGTCCATCGTGTCAATGGAAACGAATTTAATATATCGTTATGCCTAGTGTCGATACTAGATATCTATAAATAGACATCGGCACCTGAATACTAATTGGACGCTAAGTACCAACTATACCTACGTCATGATATATACAAAGATATAAACAAGAGAATAAAGTAAAAAAAATGAACATGTACTGAAAACTTGGCAAGGTACACTTGCATGTAACCCCCAAATGCGAATACGACGGTCTGACTCCAAGTCCTCGCTAACGTCGTTACGTACAACTAGAATATAATAAATCTAACTATCAATGACATGTCTATGTCATACCATATATGGACTTACTATATATAGACCAATAATATATATATACTATACTAGTCACATAAACTACCCTACTCAATCTAACATATATAACATTAAATCTACCCAATAAAGTAATATTACTATATCATAAAAATATGTTATTTATTTCTATAAAAGTACTAAAAAATAATTTATAGTAATATATAGTCTATTTTATTCATAGAAAAATAGGTATACAAGTCTCATATTGATCCGACGTCAATAGTCACCAACTTGTGTAATAGTTTCGTACCCAAAACAAATAATTTTGAACAAACAATAGATATAGAAATTTTTTGGAAAATATAGTAGAATATGGATTTCATAATAAATATACATAACATTTAATTTAGAAAAGTTCTATTAAGAATCGAGTTCAAAAAGACATGTAGATCCTAGGTTTTTCGGTGATCAGACAACAATACGACCAACACGATCTATTAAAATATGAAATCTCAACCAACTGGCACAAAAGTATTTGGAATAGAAAGATTAGGATGACTAGAGTACAACCAAAAATATATGAGAGTTCGAAGTGCACCACAAGTCACCGAAAACTCGCTCGTAAAAGATTTAGTTCAGCCTGGACATACGTTCGTAAAATGGACACCCCTGATAAACCATGTGTAACCACGTAGGTGGCCAATTGGAGTCAAAATAGACATGTAGAGATTCGCGTTAGTTTTGGTTTTAAGAAAAATGAACATCGAAAAGTACATGAAACCTCATGTACAAGTCAACATACCTACTGTGACGAATTTGGCACAAGTTCGATCGACTTCTGGTGTCTTCCACGCCTTGTACCGTCCAAACGAGGCTTCTTGGATCTTCGAAAAGGTGCTGGTGTTAGGAGGTATTAGGGTCAAGATGAAGGTGTTAGAAGGGTTGGAGGAGGTCATGAAGTTATGTTTCTGTCAGATGGAAAGGAAAGTGCGAAAATAGGAGCTTACACTTGGTTTTGGAAGATCCTAGGGATGTGGACCGACCAAAATCTTCTTTAAAATATAAAGATTTAATGTCTAAAGGGTTGCGATTTGATAGAAATTTTTTTGTTAGGATTTGGTTAGGATTTGACAAAGATTTCACAAGATACACCAAGATACACTAGAAGGATTTAAATTATATCCAAAAATAGACATGAAAGATTTGATTGGGTTTAAACCTACTTGTTTGTACAAAATCTAAATAAAATTAATCTAAATTAGTCCTACAGGTTATGGCAACCTAACATAGTGTCACGACCCGCACTCGCTTTTCGGACGCGAGCTCGTGAGCAAGCCAGCTACGTATCGAGCGGACTCTAGCCCGACTCGAGTACGTATAAGCTGTCATGGTCATGGTATCATATCTAATCTAAACTATATCTTAATCCACATGAATCATATAATCAAGAAAGAACAAGTATGGGTCATGGTCTGCAGCCCATTAGCATATTGTCCGATTAGACTCTAAGAATGATATGAGTCTATAAATAAGCAGAATATAATATGAAACAGAATATGAAGCACGAGAAGATAATAAAGAAATATCACAAGCAAATACTTGTATCATACATCGCAATCCTCTATCATCCTGCTCTGCTAACTAACTCCAAGTAGTCGCTAAACCTGAAGAGATCATCAGGTCTTCAGAGGACTAGCAAGATACATAAAACATGCCTATCTAACAGTTTAATCATGTAATAATATAAACAGGGTGTAAACAGGTACTAGACAGGAGACTGACCTGTGGCTATTGACAGATAGCTATGAACACGGATACGGGATCAAGTATGCATAAATGAACTGCTGGTAGATCAATGGATAACCAACCCTCGTCCCGATTGTGGACTCGCAGGTCAGTTTCAAGACAAGTCACCCTCGCCCCGATTGTGGACTCGCAGGTGCAAAGGCAACCCTCGCCCCGTGTGTGGACTCACAGGTTGTGGGAAAGACAAAGGAATAGTAGTTCACTCACTCATACTTACAGACACGACTCAGTCAAGACACGGGTGAAGACATGACACGACCCAATCACGATACACGAGAGAACCAATCCAATATGAACTAACAAGGCTAACCATGTACATAGTCTATATCTATACTAGCAAGCACGATATACAAATCACAAGTAAATAACCAACTGGTAAAACTGTATAATAATAGAAATATGCATGTAAATAAACTGTAGAGGGAGGCATGGTATACTTGCCTGGTGGCAGTGCGAAGAACCAATAAAATACCGTCAATTGGTAAGCTATACAGTCCAAGTCATCACAACTGTCTCTGAAAGCTGAAACAAACATTACCAACATTCTCAGAATAGTCAAATTAGCTAGGATTGCCTGTCCTTAAGTCCAATTCTGGGCACAGGGGCAAAACGATAATTTCGGGCAAAAACGGTGTCCGTCGTTGCACCCGCTTTGCACCAAAAAGCGTGCCAGAGTCAATGGTCTTTAAAGTCGTCAAACTACATGTCTACGGATCCGGTTTTCCGATACGAACCCAACCGTATGTCCAAAGTTAGATTCCGGTGGGCCGTGCCCAAAATCATCCATTGAGTCGGACCGTGGGGCCCGCAAAACGACAATTTTGTCAACTGTCTCAGAATCGGACCAAACATAGCATACAGGACCAGAAAAATGATACGGTCCTGTTGGCACAAGTTTCGTCTCGATCTGACGAGCGTGCACAAAGTAATTGAGAAATTTGCAAAGTGCACGATACGGTGAATTTCGACGGATACGTATCAAATTCGTCGCGCACACGCGACCAATTTGAATTTCGCCTAAGCCCACACGACTACGAAATAGTTACGCAGCTTTCGATACCTTCGGTTCGCGACCACGTCGCCCGGAATGGCGGGACGCACGTCGTGTGGATGGTTTTCGATATTTTAAAAATAGATTTTTCGGAAACTTTGGGATTCGATTTTTCGACGCTCAGTCGATGATTTCCAAATACGCAAAAAGGGTTGTGAAGCCCTACATGATGTCTAGGACTGTCTTCAAATATTTTTCTAATAAGTTAATGGATTATTCTCAATTCGTCTCCTAACATAGGAGTTTGGACTGTTTCACGTCCTGTTTCCAAACAGGTTTTTCGATGAACTTTACATCGATTTTCTGGACGGGGTGCTTGTCTATCACAAAAACTATCTACTGGGATCGAAACGCGGTTATATTGTCTTCCTAAAACAATTTAGGGTTCATAAAATGATGAAGAGACGAGGGAGAAATCTTACATCGAAGTGGAGTCGCTGCAACTGCTCCCGCTGCTGCAACCCAGCGACTGTGCGCGCGCGCGGGGCCTTGTCGCCGCCCAACAGCCGTGCAGGGGTGGCGCTGGCGCGCGCACGGCGCCTGGTGGCCGCCCAGGATGAGGTGGTGGTGGCGGAGGTTGTGTCGAGGAGTTAGGGTTTAGAGTATAAGGTTGTCGAGCAATCTCTCTCGCCTATACATATGTATATATATACAATGAAGTTTTGGTTCGGGTGGGAACCGGCAGACTTGGGTCTGCTGTGAAAGGAATACCCAATACTCTCGGGTTTGGGGGGATTCACTTGGGCCGGGTTGGGGTGGCTTGGGCCTGGGCCCGAGTGGAAAGGCTGGTTTGGTTTTTGCTTTTAATTCCCTTTTTCTTCTTATTATATATATATATATATATATATATATATATATATATATATATATATATATATATATATACACACGTATATGTATACATATATTCGTATATACATATATACACGTATACATTTATATATATATATATATATATATTCACAAACACACATATTCTTATATATATACGTATATCTATAATTATCTATATATATATATTTTTGTTTTTCTATAATTATCTATATATATATACATACATATTTCTATATATATATTTACACACATATAACAAACCAATATATATATACACACACATATATATATACATATATATTTATATACACAAACACATATATTATATATATCTTTGATAAAATAATAACTATTAGTAATAAATAATTTATTTATTTAACTTCAATAACTTAATAAATAAATAATAATAATAATAAAATCCGATAAATCAATAATAGTGTATATATATACCATCATGTGCGGTCTAAAAATCTCAAAACGTACGAGGACCTATTTTATATGCAATTTTTATTGAATATCAATTATTAATAACATTTATAATATTTATTAAAATACTTAGAACATATTTATTGATCATTAAAATGGAATACGACACCATCATACCCAAAATATATCAACACGAATATTATTGGACGTCCCACATGACTACATGGGCTTGGGCTTGGTACGGGTCCAGTCCGAACTAAATTGGTACAACCGAGTCACCTAAAAGTCAAATAATATTAATAATAAATAATTAAATTATTTATAGTGGTCATGTCGCAACTTGGCCTGGTTTTTCTAGTTAGGACACTCCTATAGCTTTGCTTTTCCCTACCATGGCTAAACACTAGTCAAAGTACGCTACTGCACTATCCGTACCATGATTCCTAGTCGTCTGGTACTTCAAAACTCAACCATGGCTAAAATTATCTACCGTAAAAACTAACTAAATAATTATTTGTAAAATTCTAAAATCACTATTTAAATCAAATAAATAATAAAAAAATATTTTGAAAAATTTTTCGGGAAGGGAAGCTACACATAGGCTCTACCTAAGCTTGTTGGAGAAATATTTGACCTATACTATTTATTGAACTATAATAGGGTCCGAAAGTCAAATAAATTATCTCATGTGCCAATTAAAAATAAATAGCACATGAGAATTCAATTGAGTGGGACATTATTGATATGTGTGAATTAGTCTCAAAATAAGTCAAAACAATATATTTGATCAAAAAGTTTGGATCAGATTTGGGTCTCTAATTTTAATTGGAAAATACATTGAATTACGACGAAGGGCAAAAATGACCATTTTGATCCGAAAGTTGTGCAAGAAAAATATATTGCATGGAAACATGTTTGAGTGGGACATGATATGCCTACGTGAATGTTGACTCATCTAGAACACGAATATGAAATTGGATTCGAAGAATTGGCCAATGTTGTGCTTCAAAAGTCAAATCTATGGCAAAGTGTATTTATAGTCACAATTGAAAATAAAATATAATTTAATAAATTAAAATTATATAAAATAAATAAATAAATTTCCAAAAGTTAGAGGGCATACTATATAGGAATTCATGCTTTATTGGACTAGCTAAGGTGTGTAGCATTCTATAGGTCCTCTCCCAAGGCATAAGTTAGAATATATAATAGTAAGCCTAACCCTAACGAGCAACCCTGAAAATATTAGACTAAACCCTGCTACTTTTTACCTAAGATAGGGTCCAGAGTAAAAGTAATACGAAAATTATTATCGAAAGATAATGATAGGATAATATATGATCTAAGAGTGTTAGTTGAAGTAGGAAGATCTGAGTTAGAATAAATGATTTTCTCTATATATGGTAAGACTAGCCTTGAAAAGGCCTATAGAAGTCCAGGACTGGAAGATTGACCAATAGGTTTATGTATATTTTTAGCTCAGCCTTGAGCTTTACTAACATAAGTGTAAAATGGTTTGGCACCCTTGTAAGAATTATAAAGATTGCTTGTAGTTGGAAGGGGTAGATTATTAACCGAACTACTAAAAATGTTTGTTATATAACGTAAATGAGTATAATATAAAGCTTAAGGATTTATAGAGTTTAAGGATTAATTATGATTTTTTGTCCTTGTGCTTAGTCATAGATGAAGGCTTGAGAGCCAAGTTAGAAGCCTTACCTTAACTAGACTAGTAACCTTCATTGATGTAGTTTAGTTATAAATTTCAGAGGAGTTGTAACTAGAAAATTGTGTTCGGATTAAGATGAACCTAGTGGTATATTCTCAGCAGTAGAATACTATGATATTGAAAGTGACATTTGAGGAAAATCAAGAACTAAATGAATGAAGGTTAGAGGAGAGAAGGTAGGATATAAGAATTTAAAGCAGATTTAAGTTAGATTCTGGCTTTTACGATCAGTTACTCGTAGTTAAGAATCAATGTTATCCTAGGAAATTAGGATTGATTGGCCGGTTATAAGACTGAATGACGGTGAACTGTCCCTTCTGTTAGTAACTGAGGGTCATAGACTATCATGGTGCATGGTCTGCCCCTTGTCCTTGTAAGGTTGGCCGATTATGCTATGACAGCCCATGAACTGAAGTGGAGATATAGAGGTCCTTTGGCCTGATTATGGCTATAAAATATATTTTATTTTGGTGTAATATGACACCTCTTGTCCTTGTTCGGTATAGTGGTGTCACCTTGCCTCGATGATAGGATATATGCTTGTGAATATGACTTCGAGTGTAGTTTCGATTTAGACCATACCTCTATCCTTTTGTTTTGTGATTCACGAGCGAATTCCTCATCTCTTTATGGGATAGGTATGTATACTATATTATCTATTATTATTTGATGTTATATTATAGTCTTTAATTTCGAGGTCTAAATTTTCTAAAGTTGGTAGGTTGTAAGCTCCCTAAATTTTGGAGATCTAAGTTATATTTTTATTTATCTTTAATAGGATTAATTATCATTAAATAAGTTTTCACTTTCAATTATGACCATTAAGTACCCTTTTCCGTAGCTTGGGTTTTATGAGCACAACATAAGTCGGTTTCTCTAAACTAATTTCATATACATGATCTAGACGAGTCCACCTTCATATATACCTATCATGTCCCATTCATATAGGTCTCCTTGTACACTATTTTATTGGGCAACACTCGGATCAAAAGTCTCAATTCTAACACCTACCATATTACCGTTGTCCTTTCCGATTGAAATTTGAGACCCAACCTGGACTCAGATCTTTTGATCTAATATATAATTTTAATATAATCGAATCCTAATACACACATGCCACTTGTGTCCTACTCAATTGAGTTTGTATGTGCTACTTATACATAAAAGTCATAAAAAATGTATTTTGGGCTTTCGGAGCCTAACTAGCTACACCGACCCAAAACTAACCAATTTAGTAGTGGTAGAGCGTAAAATAGATTGCCCTAGCATAATGTGATTATTTAAATTAATTTTTAGCCTTTTCTGTACAACTAATATAGATCCAAATCAAAGATTACAACATCCATAAACACTTTTCCAATTTGGATCCATCAAATCTTTCGAAAGATTTGATCAATCATATCTTCTTGTATGGAGTGCATAAGTCCACAAAACTACCCGCAACCAAAGCCCACATCAACCACAACCTTCTCCCCTTCCATTTTTATATATAAACCCTCATATTAGGGCCGACCACCCACTCAAACCCTAGAAAATTTGACCATACCATCAACCCAAGCCGCCGCCCCTTTTCTGAACACGGCAGCAAACGCACCCTTTCTTGACCCCTTTTGATGAATCACCAACTATACAATGACCCCAAGACACCACTCTTCAACCCTAATAAGCCCCCAAGTAGCTACAGTCGTTCTTTTGGCCAACTTTGCATCCTTGTTTTCACATTTTTTATGGATCAAACCTCTACCATAACATGTACCCTTGTGTGTCTTCTATCATCTCCAAATTTCACATCATGTGGATCACAACGATTTGTCTGAGGCAAGCATTTTACGAAAGTTGGTCCAAGTTGAACCAATTTTGATGTGGCATTGTTTGAATTGCCTTGTGATGTGCTACGATAGCAAACAATTTATTGGTAATGAACCTAAAACATCCCTCTAACATCCTAATATCCTATATTTTGATCTCGTTAAGTTTTATGCAAGTTTGTACATTCATCTTCATAGAACAACCATCGAACACCGAACAATTTAGGAAATCAACTTGTAACTTTGTCATGTGATACCACCACCTCGACCTATAAATTTTCTATTATATAAATCATGAATTCTAGATTAGAGACCTCTAAAATTTATCTTTGTCATACTTATTCTAGAATATAATATAAATGTATAAATATTGTTTGTTAATTTGTTCCAATCAACCGAATAAAGGACATGTTGTACAACTAGTCGACCATAGCGAATAGTTGCCATAATTAAAGCCTATAAAAATAAGTAAATCTTAATTATAGATATTTTAACTATTATTTCCATAATTATTAAATTATACTTATTGTATATTTTATGGTAGATTAAAGGTGTGGTTCAATACCAACATAGAAATGCCAACTTGAGCCTAAAACTAGCCTAGTTGCCATGTAACCTAGTTTTAACCATAGAAGACTATGAACTAATCATTGTAGAGTGTATCTTAGTATGGTAGCTGACCATTAGTATCATATGTTCGTATGAGTTCGTGACAATACGACTGGGATTGCCGAAGCAGGACTTTTGTACGCTCAATTGGAAGATTCAGGCAAGTGTACCTTGTCAAAGTTTCAGTACATTTATTATTTTCTTTTATTGTTGTTTATTATTTCTTAGTTCTAGATGTTGTAGACATAGGATATTGTTGATACTTATCGTCTAAATTATATTCGGATGCTGATGTCAGTGTATAGATATCAGATATCGACATTAGGCACGGTGATACATTTTGTCCGCGTTATTGACACGATAGACCATATGACACTGACACGATAACGCTATAGAGTCTGATGTGAGATATTCAATGTTATGGACTCCTTGATAGGATACCTGATTTGTTACTTGTATTTGAGACTTACTTGATTGGACATGACTTGACTGGATAGATCCAGAACATGGAGTAGGAAGAACATTACCATAACATCTGGCTATATAGACTCGTTTAGTCTCATTTCCATAATGAGGACTTGGTTGTTATTCTACTAGTTTGACATTGTCTTTGTAGCAGAGCTCTAGTGTTATTTACACGTATGCCCTTGCTCCCACGATATGGTGCCTTGGGTGTTAGCCTATTGAGCTGGTTATGAGCCTCAATGGTTGAAGCCTGATATCCGAAAAGTGTTCTCACGTGCACTTTACTTAGTTGGTTATTGTAGTTACCCTTCAGTTCATATATCTTCTTTACTGTTACTTTGTCATGTTATTTTTGTACCTTATTACGTCCCTCTAATGACCTAGTGACCTCTCCAGGTAGTCAATTGTGCAGAGTTAGTGCATTAATCATAATGGTATTGCTATTCTGATTCATGTATTTTTTACGATTTCATATTCATGTCCATTACTTGCAATCTACTCATTAGCCTTGTTTTATAAACGTATATTGTTCTTTGGGTCTACAAACATATATATATATATATATATATATATATATATATATATATATATATATATATATATATATTAGTGGGCTATAGACCATGACACATATTGTTTATTTCTGATATTTGTTCATTCTATGTATTGAGATAGATATATGAAGGTTGATTTGATAGATAGATTTAGGAAAACCAAGATAGCTTATACATATTCTAGCTGGACTGGGGTCCGATAGATACGTAGCTGGCATGTTTACGTACTCCTAATCATATGCATTTTGGGACTGGAGCTTTACATATAAAGAAATATTTGGATATTTGAATATATCATAAAAATCCTTTGCATCAGGATTCGAAATCACCAAATTAAAATTAGGACATTCATGTTACAACAATAACAATATCTCGTGTCAGGTTTTGGTTTTCATATTCCACATAGTCTAAGTTGACATCCATAGAAATATCGATCCGTAACAAAAGTAGATGCCTTTCCGTATAAAGTTCATCTTGCGATCCCCACATGTCGTACTCACCTACAAAATCCATAAGGTTTAAATTCTCCCTCACGACCATCACTTCTTCATAACATCTAGATACTTGATTTTAGGCCATCTATGGAATCGGGTTTGCTCATGGCATACTTGAGAATTACTTCAACGCATGCCTTAACTTTGCCACTTAACTCAATCATGCGCTTTCCTATTGCCATATGGACATCTACGTATGATCAACCACGTAGCGATCCATTGCTTGTTAGACATGGATTATTCCGCATCATAAAATAAAATATACGGACACAATTAGATATACAAATAAAATTTGATGGACATTATAAAAAAATTGTAATTAGTACTTTCCATATTCTAAATCTCATATTCGATTTTATTTTTTAATTATAAGTTTATGCAAATAAGCTCCCACTGTTTAACCCATGATATGGGAGGCTCAGAACACTATCCAAAATTTATTCTTGCATACATTAGTGGAGACCACCTAACCCTTGTTCATACATGTAGTATATGTTCTTAACAAATATAATATCTACAGGATATAACAAAAATAGATGAATCCACGTAATGTAAATAAGAAGATATATCTCACACTACAAAGTATTATGACGGGTTGTGGTATCATCATTGTCGAGGAGTGCCGGGGGGAGGGACAAACAATGTTACCTATGGATGTATAGTATCTACCTCGCTAGTCAAATAGCTGCAGGGGCTATGCCACGTTGTTATAGTTATAAATAGTGGGTCCACATAAGTTATTGAACGTCAATAACCATAGTGAATTCTATTCACAATTCTTAAGTACTGAAAACTTCAACCATGAGAACAGTTTCTGAAATCTATTAGGAAAACCAACAACAAAAGAGTCTTAAAACCGAGGAGTGTGTTTTTCGGCTGGTTATGGTAAAAAAGATGGGACACAATGGAGAGTTATATATAGGGTGGAAGCTAAACTTGTGGTTGAGGAAAACAACTCTATATGTGTGGCACATTGTGGACTTTGATTCTTTTGATATTAAGTTACTTTAAACAATGTAAAATAATAAAAAAGGGTGGAGGACAAGGTGGACTTTGTCATGGGTGGGCAAATCATGGATAGAAAACTAGAAAAACTATGCATGAATGGATAACATTGTCCACTTACTTCAATCTTTCTAACTCATTCATCTTTGGAATGTAAGTACAAAAAATTTTCAAAATTATTTTATTAAGTAGATACAAGATACCATATTATCTATGATTGATGATATATTTGCATCTCTTTTCTTTCTCTTTCCTTCTATTTTCATGCCTTTTTTATTTATCATGCACTTCGATACATAAGCTAGTTTGCCTAAACAACAACACATGACAAGCATTGGTATTGAGTTACAAAAGCATTTATTACATTTAGAAATTTATTACTTATTGATAGGGACATATGAGACAGAATGGTTTAAGCTCATCGAACTACTATAGCAAGATTGATGTTCAACTAATCGATAGGGACATATGAGACATAATGTGGTCAATGTTGTCAACTAATTGATGTTTAACTAACATAGGATTGTTAAAGTTTAATATCCTCTAATTTGATTCAGATATCTATTATGTTTAATACTCTATAATTTATAAATAAATTTTCAGGGTTGATTCTCCCATACATCTATAATACAAATGAAAACACAATCGACATATGACATCAAAGCAATCACCTGGAGTAATTTGAAAGAAGATATAAAATCAAAAATTCCTAACACCTAGTAAAACAAACACATTTAGAGCAATAACAAAGAACCCTAGGATAGTAAAAAAATCACAATTTAGATAATCAAATATAAATTGGTCGATTTTTTACAAAAATATTAGTGTTAGGCCTTACCTTTGTCGTTCAACGAGGGAGTGGAGCTATAGTTGGGCACGGACAAAGTTGAGCAAGGGGCAAGGAGGAGGAGGGAGGACGAGGAGTTTGTCATAGGCGGAGAAGGAAGAGGAACATAGGTCGGAGTTGGGAACGAGGACGAGGGGTGTGCAGTTCGACAAGAGTGGTGAGAGAGAGACAGAGAGAGAGAGAGGGGATAGGGTGTTCTGTTATTGTAAAAGTAGGATACAAAATTGGGTGACGACCACGACCGTCGCAAAGAAAATATAAATAACGACAATCCGTTGTTAGATCATCGCATGGTGTTCACACAATGTTTCCAATAAAATAGTGATACATAGCCGACTGATTGGTGACACACATACATGTAATATCTGATATTTCTAATGTTAGTCATTTGGTCGATGTCAGTGCGTCACTAAGCGATGAAGGTTCACTTCCATCGTCGATGTATATTACTGATAATTAGTATTTTATTCGTGAAGTATTGTATGTGTTTTGTACCAAGTCCAAGTGGTGACAAGGAGTTCAAGAAGTTCTTTTGAAGTTGTTGTTTCCTAAGAGTAGATCGACAAAAAGGGATGATTCTCATTTTGAGCAAAAGTGATCTTCATCACCCTGGTAAAGAATTTTTTTAGTATTTTTTACTGCTTCATAGTTTTGCTCTTCTAGCAACTTTGTTTTGAGAGCTTTGCTCTGTTAGCAATTTTATTTCTTGCTCTACCGTGACCAGATCACTGATTGTGCTTCCGCCTAGATTTAGCAGCTTTACTTGCTATCATTGTCATTTCATAAATGTTTCAGTTTTCAAGACTTATACGAATTTGTGTGTATGCAACATCATATGTTACATCAAGGAAGAAGATATGTATTAAAGAGAACTCACCCAAAGGTTAGACAGCTAAGTGGTTTAGGCTATTTATATTATTTTTAACTCATTACCCTATAAATTTATATTATTTCAAATATACATTCACATGTTTAATGTTTGTTTTATGGGTTGATAGTTGGGTTTCATTTATGTTGCACAAGTATGTATAGGACACAACATGGTGAGTACACGATGTCACGCCTCGACCCAAAAAATCGTTCGTCCTTACAACGATTTATCCGAATCATTCATCCTCGTTGGGGCATGATACCGTACAAGTTTGGAGTTGCACTCGTACAAGTTCTTAAATGTTATCTTTGATTTTATATGTAGCAGCAAAAGAAACAGAGTGTACGAAAAAATTCTTTTTATTGATAAATGAATTGAGGTTACAAAGGCTTTCAATAGCCCAACCAAATTTGTCTGATTGGCTGGCAATACTCAGGTTCTCTCTTGCCCACAAAGGATTTTACCGTTCCATACATCATGCCTTCTATATCTCGACCGCATTTCCTGTTGTAAGTCCGAGCGTCAATTCGGTCACATGCCTCAAAATGCTACAACATTTCATGCCTCAGCGCTTTCAAGCAAATCTCTGCCACGAGCAGATCATACCCTGAACCTGTAAGTAATCTGGTTGGAGGATTAGTACTAATACTCTCGCGTACTGACAAGACCCACTTTGCTAAACCGACATTAAGTAATGTATTGATTCACGCAACATACAAATTAGTGTTCTTTCTAAATTGCCTTAGGATATGTTTCATGGCATATTCGAAGTAGTAAATCATGTTATCATGGCAATCATGTTAGGTTTGATTTATATAAGCAAGCCAGCCGTATATATCAATCTCGTATTTGTTTCGTGACATGACTACTTACCAATATTAACGCACTCATCCTTGCCCGACACAGGGTGAATACGCCTACCATCTTTTCCTGTCATGTTTTAAGTGATCTTTGTGTGCCTGCAATTTCAACTCGTCGTTCCTTAACTATATAAAGGTCACTGACTTTGCAGCCATAATAGACATATCAAGGTACAATCGTGAATTCTTTAGCCTGGGGTGCTAATCCCTCGCTATGAAGTACGCCCGAACGTTACCGGTATTTGTGACGCTCTACTTCAATGGTAGTTCGCAAGCCTAACAGATTGAAATACCCCACAGAATACCCATCTCAAATTCCCTTTCTAGATTGAACGGTGCCGGCATCCGGCCTACCACGTCCGAGGGATAAAACTTATACATAAGTTGTCCGTGACCATACAATGTATCAAACTCATACAACCCAGCAATTCGCCTATCTCTATTTCCATTAGCACAATGCCTAAACTCAATGTTCATCAACGAACACCCCGAAGGCCATAAAAATTTTGAGGCACCATGCCACCTTCGATAGTTCTGTCATATTCATGCCATCACTTTTCTCTTCACAACGAAGCCATCCTTTATGATTCTTATACATGTACGCATGCTTTGACACATTTATTCTTTTTTCCTTTGAGTCCTGTATTTGATGCATGCCTCAATACTGTATTTCCATGTTCTATGCCTTAGTGTTCACGATGTATGTTCCTTCCCTCTGATTCGTGCACTGAGGCCCGCCTTGATAGAATATTCAATGTTCTATAGGTCGTGCACTGAGGCACTCGCGTTGATATAGTCTTTCTATGTGCTAGCCCTCTAACTCATACACGAGGCACGAATGACTTATGAACTGAGATAGTCATTGATACAGTTATCCCATGTTCTTATGGCTTACGCACCGAGGCTCTCGCCTTTGCGATATTTTGATGTTCAATAGTGACTCGAACATTTGATGTACATTTCATTTAAATTGTTCTGTCTAGTGTTCGACATGTACTACGATTTCCTTCCTTCGAGCCACACCCATGGTCTCGATAGGTTAACTTAGCATACAATGGTTCATTTTACTTAGGCATGAAGGAGTAGGAAAGAAGGGTCAAAGTCCTTGTAACCCCACCTTACCAATTTTAGAAAATTTTAAATATTTTAAAATTTGTTGAAGAATATATATATTCAAGTTTGATTTTCTTAGTTTAATTTCATGGTATTTTTATGGATTAGTTTTAATTAAACTTGATAGTTAATTAACCAATTAGGGATAATTTGCAATTATCCAAGAGGTGTCCTCCAAGAAGTAACAACCTTCCTAACAACCTATAACAAACTCCTAGCCAACTTTTGAGGGTATTGTGCAATTATGAAATTATTATGAGGATTTCTTGTAAACTTCCTTTTCTTTCCTCCTCTCCTATTTAATCCCAGGAGGAGAGGGAAAGTTCAGACCATTCTTTTTCTATGTTCTCACCAAGCTCACCCCTTATTTTCCCTCCTTCTTCACCAAGTTCCCAAACCTTAAATCTAATTTTCAAAGCAGCCATGGCTAGCGGCCACCATCTCACCGAAGCCATAGAGGAGGCTTGGTGCTAGCCTACATACAGATCTCCGTCGACGAGTAGGCGGACCCTTCGAGCGGTGGCACACGACCCTTTCCGGCGACATAAATCTGACCTCCATGGCAAGTTCTGGCGACCACGAGGTGTGGCCATGATGGGAGCTCTCCGACAGCGAGGCTTCTCCCATGTGGCTGACGACGACGTCTTGATGTTGATGATGACAACAATGTCAGAGGCTCTTTATGGTGGATGATCGACGACACGGCACCCAGCTCTCGGTGGCAATCAACCACACGATGTGGTAGCTCAGTTTCTGCTCCTCGATGACGATGGCGTACGGCATCTCCTCTTCCAGTGAGTTCGTTGACTCGACCTTCGTCCTCAACGTTCGAGAATGCGTGTTGCACTCCGGCGGTTCATCCAGGAACAAATATTGGTGAGTTACTCTTGATTTCCTTGTGAGATCTTCCAATTATTGATTTCTTCTTCTTGAATCGAAGAATTGGTGTCCTTGGAATAGATCGGAGGCGATTTGTTTTGTGTCTTCATCAAATCAATCGAACAAGCGAATCCGCGCCTCTGTTGATCTCCATTGCTAGTAGTTCTACGTTTCCACTTGTCGATCTTGACTTTCTAGTATAGATGGGTGATCGATTATTGTTTCATTGCTTTTGATTAGATTCTATAACTCTAAGGACTGTGAGTGGTTGATTCAGATCGTCTGGACAATTCTACATGCAGTGGCAAGGCAAGACCGAGTTCTGAAGTTTCAATTTAGGATTTGAGTTCATCTATTCATTTTTGACCGGTTCTGTTATTCTTTTGGACTGGCTGTGTGTGTACAACAGGAGTCTAGAACACGAAGAATTGGTGTCCGCTCTCTATGACAGTATTTTTGACATCAAAATTCCTCCAGGTAATTCTTCCATTTATTTTTGTTTTGTTCAAACTCTTTTATGCAATTAATGCCTAGTTGTTTCGATCATAATTCCAATTGTATCCGTGTTCATTTCATGTATCGTGTTTGTGCCTTGATTGGTGTCGATTCGTGTTCGAGTTGGTGTGTATCCGAGGTTGGATTGAAGTTGCAGTTCTGTATGGCTTGTGTCGACTGTAGCTCGTGTCCAGTTCGTATGCGTACCATAGCTGTGCGTCTAATCTGGTGCGTGGGATCAATTAGAGTCAGCAGTTTGATGTTGTGTTAGGCTTTGTCGGTTCACCATATTGTTTCTAAATATTCTTCTATGGCTAAACTTTGGGTTCCATTAATTGTAACCCTATTATAAGTTTCTTTCCCTGCTAAATGGTTGGGTTGCTCTGAGCTTTTGAAGTTGGGACTCAAAGATTGCTGGAGGAGGCTAGGTTTGATAAGTCAGTATGATTTAATGGTGTGATTTAAGCTTTACTTGTGGGCCATGAGGTGGGCTGATCTGTAAAAGGTGAGAATAGTTATAGGGATGGTAATGAGTTTGGGCTCATGTATAGAATTGGATTTTGGTCAAGTTCAGATTGAGTTTAGATTAGAGTGGTGGCCATATTATTATTATTATGATATTCTTTCTGGTTGACTGCCATTAACAACTTAGTGTGTTTTTTCATAACCAATTTATATTTTCCTAAGTAGGATTTCTAAAATTAAAGGTATTTGCATGTAGTACAATTGGATATTACTCCTATAATAAGATATAAATTACTAAGTTTTTCTAAAAGTATTAGATTGCTAATGAATTCATTTAATAACTAATTTCCTATTAGTGGTTGATAAACTAGGAAAATACCTTTTAGTCCCTATATGGATATAGATATTTAGTATGCTCTTTAATTAGCAGATTATAGTTAGCTAACCATTAGATAACTACTCTTTAGAGTCTAACCAATACCAACTTATATCTATTTACCAGGAGGACTTACCGATCTATTTCCTATTCCCATTCACCTGGAGCAAGGCAAGTATACTCCTCGGTTTGCACATTTATTTTATGTCTTATGCTTCTATTTCATGCTTGTACCTTCCTGTTGGACACGATATTACACAGTCTTGTTTTGTGTCATGTTCCATGAGTTTGCTTGTGTTTGGGAGGGGAAATACTACAGGTGTGTGATCAAACCCGAGTTATAGTTCATGTTAATAGCTTAGGCTTCGTACTGTGCACGCGGGTACTAAGCCGTACTTTCATGCTTGTGCCATGTTCCATGTTCTACCCAAGGCGATCACACACTCTGGATGTATTTCAAAATACATATTACACATGTCAGGTTCCTTGTATATTCATGCTCAGGTGCCAGGTTACAGTTCAAGTTTATTTCATTATAGTCTTGTGTTTATTTCAACATGCTTGTTCTAGTTTCTTGTTTTGAGATTCATATGCATGTTCATATTTCTTCTTCATGTTGTTCTTGTCCATTTACTTGGATATACTTAGCTCCGCTCCTGACTGGATATGTTGCAGGTGTACTTGCAGGGTATCATTCTACCTTATGGGCCAGAGCCCGGAATCTTAGCTGAGCAGGATGGAGCCATGACTTAGCTAGAGGTTTCAGGTTTAGATTGTTTTAGTTCTTCTTCTAGATACTATATATTGTGAGTTCATAATATATTTTCATTCTTGTTGTCTCTAGCACTTTTATATTATTATGATTGGTGGATTATGGTGATCATCATGGGACGGTTAGATGCTGCGATTGTTCTATATTATCTGGTGACGTGGAGTTTTCTTTGATTATGCAGCTTACTTCGTTGTGTCTATCAACGAAGGCTAGACGTGTCCGACTTGTGTCCGATTATTCGGGAGCGGATCGTGACATATTTTTAGTGGTGGCCCATGCAGGTCTGTCCTAATAGCACTTAGATTATAAAGTGTTATTGGGGGACCAGTGAAACTAAGGAAAACTCATCACAGCATAGGATTACGGGAAATTTTCATGGGTATATTTTACTAAGTCTGGTTATACATATTATTTACTAGGTTACCTATTATTTATAGTTAGATCATTTTAACAGTTTTTTATTTTGCAAGATGGTTCAGACCATAACATCGGAATTGTTGATCCACCTGCACTTAAGGCTTCCAAGCTTTCACCACCTCTTGTCGCCCTACTATCACCATTGATAGTACGCAATTGATAGAGAAGTTCCAGGAGTTCCTTGATGACTAGAGGGAGTAAGACGTTTTTCAAGCCAGACTTGTAGATGTGCTTTCTGAGCTAGGGTGGACTTCTAACTTCCAGACTCTCAGATTCGTAGATTTTCCCGACCCCGAGCTCACTTCTTGCACCGAAAAGTAGATCGAGAACCTGGAGCCGCCACTTCTGGAGATCACCCAAGTTTCTGAGGACCCGACTCCTCTGATTGAAGTCACCAACCAAGAGTTTCAGAACGTAGTATGGATAATATAATAAGACGAAAGTTGAAGGCCAAGAGAGACCTGAAGAATTGAGACGGAAATACCAACTACTCTGGACCTGCAAAGTGTCGCAATACTCAGACAGCGCCTCTTCAGTCACATTATCAGCCGCATCACCAGAGGCAGATTCAGACTCTCTTTTATTGTGCTCTCTACGAGAGGACAAGACACTACTATGGTGAGTGCCACAGGAGACTGAGGATTTGCTTGTTATACGGATCGCTTGCCCATTAAGTCAAGGATTGCCTGAAGGCCGCTGATCGTATTGCCAAAGGCGAGTACAAGGAGCACCAGAAATACAGCAAAGGGATCCTTCTCTCCAAATTCAGCAACCGCATGAAGCGCTACTGCAATAACCAGCCTACGTCAGGACAACTGAAGAAATTAAAGTGATTCCAATCCCGGAATAAATACTAAAGATAGACTGAAGATGGAAGACTCTTTTGCATGAAAAGAGAAGACCATAGATCGTGTTTCGCGTTCTTTTTCCTTTGGATTTTTGTTTAGCACCTAAAACTCCTTGTTTCTCAATTGAGAATTGTTAGACGTTGTTTCTAATTTAAACTTCAGATCTTGTTTGAGATTTATTTCGAGAAAATGTCTGTTGTTCTGAAAGGTCTTGTCTTTTATTTGAAACACTCCGGTTTTGTTCAAGGTTTTGCTTTTCTGTTCAAGACTTGTTTCATGTTCATTATTAGATGCCCCGTTTTATGTTCACTATGCATGACTTTGCCTCCTATTTTGGCTTCTATTTAAAATTTTGTTTCATCATCAAATTTTTTGCCAATTGAGATTTTAATTCCTACTCGAGATTTCATTTCAAAACCTTGTTTCCCATTCGAACCCTTGTTTGAAAACTTTGTTCTAATCTGAAGTTTTGACTTGTTTCCTATATGAGATTTTGTTTCCTATTCGCAGCCTATTTTCTATTTGAGAAATTGTTCTGTTCACGACTTTGTTTCAACCTTGTCTCCTATTTAAGATTTTGCTTGTTTCATAGATACTTGTTTCCTATTCACCCATTGATTCTCTGTTTCCTATTTACAGTCCGTGACCTTTCTTCATGTTCGAGACTTAAAATCTTCTTGTTTGTCCCTTTAGTATCCACTACTCATTGTTGAATCTTTTGTTGCTTCCTGGCGCCTAGTGAAGCTCCTTATTTTCTAAGGGACAGGAAACACCACCTTTTATCGTAACTTGAACTTTTGGAACTCATTTTGAATTCACTAGAATTTTGGTAACTCCTATGGATAAGGTCGAGAGACTATTCGATGATCTACTGGGACGTGGCAGTTGCGCGCTGCAGTCATTATCTGGACTACGGAGACTGAGGATTCACTACAGCCAGCAGCGCACTGGCGAGGCAAAAATTCTAAGTTGAAGTGATTTCAGACATTCAAAGGTTTTCGAGTATTATTGAGACCTTGTCATATTCTTCATACCTTGATCTCTTGGGTTGCTTCGTCAATGATTGTTGAAAAATGGATAAAGTTGATAGAATATTCGATGACATTATTATTTGAGTCACGGAGCCGAAAGTCCACTGCAGTCAGATATATACTGGCGGGGTAGGAATTCTAAGTTAAGTAATTCAAATATATATATGTTTTTGGATACAATAGAGGCTATATCCCATTTTTTATATAATTATTGATTTTCGTGAATCACAAATCCTTGCACGTTACCTTGACTTAACATTAATACCTCCTGGGAAGGCTCTACATGCTTTCTCAATCAAGTTTATACAATACCCTTCTTCTTGCACCTTCTCGTAAAATTATTTGATTTCTTAATAAATACAGATTGCTACACTCTAACTCTATTTTCCATATATCATACTTATATTTTGATCGTGCAAAACCATGATCATGCCTATAAATCATGATTTTCTTATTTGCACTATTTTTAAACGTGCTAAACTTTCGGGTTTGATTGTGTCTAGGAGATTGTGCCTTCATGGTTTCATGCTTTAAAGTCGTAATTAAAATTTCATCCCATCTTGTGCTTATTTGATTCTTGATCATTGTTAGATCGTGATATTTCAAACTCCCTGTATAAAACAATCGTACTTGGTCTTAATTAAACCTGTCTCATTTCGTGCTTGACCAAGTTTGATCATTATCGATTATGCCAATTTACTCATTTATTCTATCGTGCTAAGTCCTTCCAAGCCCAACCTCTGATCATACTTCAATAATCCTGGTCATGCATATATTTTATAATGACTATATTCTATACCTATTGATCATACCGATGATATGAATTCCATTTTGGTCATGGCTAGGTGGTTTTGATCATGACCATTTTTTTATCACGCCTAAACTTTGAACTCGATCTTGCATAGTTAATCGTGCCAATAAGTTATTTTCTAGTCCTGATTAGATTCGGTTCTATGGCATGTTTAACTTAGTGCTCAGTTTCAAATTTTATCTTTGGTTGCTTAAACATGTCCACTGCACCCTTTGAATTTCGAGGACGAAATTTTCTAAGGGAGAGAGATTTGTAACCCCACCTTGCCAATTTTAGGAAATTTTAAATATTTTAAAATTTGTTGAAGAATATATATATTCAAGTTTGATTTTCTTATTTTAATTTTATGGTATTTTTATGGATTAGTTTTAATTAAACTTGATAGTTAATTAACCAATTAGGGATAATATAAAATTATCCAAGAGGTGCCCTCCAAGAAGTAACAACCTTTCTAACAACCTATAACAAACTCCTAACCAACTTTTGAGGGTATTGTGCAATTATGAAATTGTTATGAGGATTTCTTGTAAACTTTTTTTTCTTTCCTCCTCTCCTATTTAATCCCAGAAGGAAAGAGAAAGTTCAGACCATTCTTTTTCTCTCTTCTCACCAAGCTCACCCCTCATTTTCCCTCATTCTTCACCAAGTTCCCAAACCCTAAACCTAATTTTTGAAGCAGCCATGGCTGCGGCCACCATCTCACCGGAGCCATGGAGGAGGCTTCGTGGTCTCCTATATACAGATCTCCGTCGACGAGTAGGCGGACCCTTCGAGCGGTGGCGCATGACCCTCTTCGACGATGTGAATCCGACCTCCACGGCAAGTTCTGGCGACCACGAGGTGTGGCCATGACGGAAGCTCTCCGACAGCGAGGCTTCACCCACGCGGCCAACGACGGTGGCTTGATGTTGATGATGACGACGACGTCAGAGGCTCTTTATGGTGGATGATCGGTGACTCGGCACCCAGCTCTCAGCGGGAATCAACCACACGCAGTGGTGGCTCAGTATTCTGCTCCTCGACGACGATCGTGGACGACGTCTCCTCTTCCAGTGAGTTCGTTGACTCGACCTTAGTCCTCAACGACCGAGAAGGCGTGCTGCACTCCGGCGGTACATCCAGGAACAAATATTGGTGAGTTACTCTTGATTTCCCTCTGAGATCTTCCAATTCTTGATTTCTTCCTCTTGAATCGAAGAATTGGTGTCCTTGGAATAGATCGGAGGCGATCCGTTGTGTGTCTTCATCAAATCGATCAGACAAGCGGATTCGTGCCTCTGTTGATCTCCATTGCTGGTAATTCTAGGTTTCCACTTGTCGATCTTGACTTTCTAGTAAAGATGGGTGATTGATTTTTTTTTTGTTGCTTTTGATTAGATTCTATTGTCACGCCCTGATTTCGTAAAATCGATAGTCGTCCCCCGGGCGTGATGCCGTGCGAACCTAAGTTGCGATCGCACAAGGCATAGTCATAAGGTCATCCGAAGCACAACATCAAGTTAGAGTACGCAGAGAAATTAATTGACAGATTGAAATGGAAGTAGACTTTTTCCTTGATAATAAAACTTCATTTACATTGACTTCATTACATTCATTGCCGTGCGGGCTACAACATGACTCGACTTACAAAACGAACGCCGATGAGATAGTCGTTCCATATATTACATTCCCTTTTTACAAGCATAAACATAACACTCACTACACCAAAAAAGGCATTTAGGAACAGTTTTTAAATATTTCTAATATTTTTAGGAACATATCATAACCGTTCCTAAAAGTGGCGTTGCAATATTTGGAACGGTTATAAAACGTTCCTAAATTTACTTTGGAACGGATAACAAGCGTTCCTAAAATTAATTTTGGAACATATATAATGTGTTCCTAAATTATTTTTGGAACACCCTTGAAGCGTTTTTATGTCACTTTGAAACACTTTACACCTGTTCCTAATTGTAATTTGCAACGCTTTTGCATTATTCATGTGGGTAACTTTGAAACACTTTATTAATGTTCCTATGTTTTTTTAAAGTTCCAATTTCACATTTAATTTTTCATTTGAATCACAAATCTAATGATTCCTAAATTGACCACTGAAACACATAATAAACGCTACAATATTTTTTACACATTCCATGAATCAACATCTAAGAAATCCATCAAATTAACTGAAACTATCAACTTATACTACACCAAAAAAACATTTTATTAAATACAACTAGTTGAGAACAATTGAGCAAATTATTAAGCATGCAAAATATCTCTTCCAAACATCCAGAGATCCACAATGTTAATCAGATAACACTTTAATACAAGTCACAATTATTCCATACAAACTGAAATACTTCAAAATGAATGAGAAGTAAAGGATATGATAACATTCATCTCTAGTTCCGCTAATATTCAAAGTAAAACTAAGACAATCTTTAATCAATAAACCATCTAACTCCCTCCTAGATGAACTCATGGATGACCCAACTTCCATAGTACACCTATTTGGATATCTGTCTCACCAAAAATTAGTTCTTCGAAACATGATCTCAAAACTATTATCCAACCGATAGATGGAGATTTGAATAACGGCAACTAGCAACACCTGCATGCAACATTATGGAACAAGTTAAAATTAGGAATCATTAATAAATTTCTCTTCGATATAGAAATGCATTTATTTAACTAACATTTCTCTAAGGGCTTAGTCTATTTGCTAAAATGACAATTCATGCTTCCTATATTCTTGTAATATCAATTCAGAAGTTCCCAAGCAGCAAAAGTACATAGGTTACATAGGTTAATATATACAACATATGTGGCAGCAGTTCCTACAAGGTTAATGTAATAATATGTTCCTACTGCATTCAACCCAAGGATTTAGGACTTTGATATAAGAATGGTGGGAGACAAGTCTAAATTGTCATTGAAACTGCAGGGCACATCGATGGTTATACAGGAAACTACAGATGCAACTGCAGAATAAAATTGGGACAGCAACATTAGCTAAAACTGAGGGGGGTTCCTTTGTGTATCAGTAAGGAAAAAAGTAGGATGTCGTGTCTGATGGCAACACAATCTCTATATAATGGCATCAATTGTAGTATAAGAGTATCTAGTTTGTAGATGGCAACACAACCTCTATATAATTTTGGCAACACAACCTTTGTATAATGGCATCAATTGTAGTAATTTGGCATGGTCCCTTAGGACAACTATTACACATAGAAATTGGCATCAGAGTGTCATTATTGGCATCAATTGTAGTATAAGAATATCTAGTTTCAGTATTTCAAAAGAAAATGTTACAAATTTATTGAAGTATAAGAATTAATATGTTTAAGTTCAAACCTAGATTGCTTATGTAGCTTCTGAGAACAAATGTATACTTGCATGATATCTATGAAATTTATAACATTATAACTGCATCTTAATAGGCAACTTACTGTATCTATACATAATTGAAACAATTTTCTGACAACATGGGAAAGAAGTAAAACCAAATCAAACACACATTTGGCCAGTTTCATTAAAGTATTAGAACATTTGGGCCCATTTTGGCATTGTTGTGGGATATTTCGACCAATTTGAACCATTTCAGGATATCAAACACACATTTTTCTCTAAACCAAATCAAACACACATTTTTCTCCATCTCCACCTGTTCTAGGCATGTCCATCAAAGTAGTCTATCTAACTCTGTGTCTCTAGATCATGTGCACTTAGTATAGGCATAAGCTATGTTGAACTAGTGAATGCAAGTTAGCTAGTTAGGCATCAGCTATGTTGAACTGTTGTGGTCAACCTACATATTTATATATGGATATCAGCTTCTCTTCATACATAAGTCACTTTATGGTTTCTTTGATACAAGCCTTGGATACAACACAAATTGGATACAACATAAGTTGTACTAAAGCATTGAAATTAAGAAAGTAGGATCCGAGTATCTGACTCCTCTTTAATTTGTCCTATAGGACTTTGATTTTCTAGGCCATGATTCGGCATTCAAATATCGCTTTGCAGCACTGCAGCATGTTAGAGTCGGTTTTATTCCCACCAAGAATAAGGATGTTCATGATTTGGGTCCTATGGACGAGGAAACCACAGGGAGCTCTAAGTTGTTCCAAAATGATACGAATTACTGATAATCAATTGATCATTCTTCCAACTGTAATGAATAATGGCATGAATTTCCCTCCATATTATTTCCCTGAGCTATTCAAGTTATATTTACTTTCAAGTTTTCCTAGGAGTATCAGTCCTGCAGGTAAGGGTACATGTATCAGTGTGTACACTCCAGTTTGCCAGTGAAGAAATTAGGGGATGACAAACCTGTCACACTGGTTTGCCTTTATCTAACAAGACCCTTACTAAGAATGATTGGAAGGACGACAAGGGAGGCTACTTACATATACAGGAAGGTTGGAACTTGTCCATTCAGTTATTACTCATATATCCTGTTACTGGTTATATATGAGAAGATGTAAGAAGATGCAAGAAGATGCCTTATTGTACTCATAGAGGGTGCAAGGTTTTGGTGTTCTTGTCCTTTGACCCACCATAGACGAAACTTCCATAGCTATAGATACTTAGCATTAGAAACAATTAGCTATCTCCATAGCTATACAAGTTATTAGTACTTTTTATTTTATTCAATTTGAAGCTTGGAATTCTTCAAGTACATCCACAGGCATTGCATTAAAAAGTGATGCTATCAAATTCTTAAACAAAGTGAAAGACAAAAATGTTGGAAATGAACAAAACAGCCTAGTTTAATGGAAAAAGAAAATAACATGTGCACAGTGCACACCTCATAGGTGACAGAACCCCCAGAAGTTTCTGGATGTAGGAGAGTAACCGTGGAGACACCACCATTTGCTGAGAGAAACATACAGCCCCTGGCCCTTGATACGAAAACGACATTATCTTTGCTGCAATACCATGAAAATGTTGTTTTAAAGAAAAGGAAAACATTATTTATCCTGAAAATAGATGAAGTGAAGCATCAAGATTTTTCACCTTAACTTTAATTTATATGTTTTGGTAATAGTATTCCTAAGAGGATTATGACATCTTACTATAAATAAATATAAATTTCGATAGGTTACATATGAGATGCAAATAAATGAACAAACATGTGCAAAGTCTATAGCATTGGTGAATTTAATTAAGCTTGTGAATGATTGGCTCTTGATAGAAAAAAAATCTAAAATGCAGAATCAAGCTTCATAACATTGTTTAACCTCAACATATCCACGTGATGCCAACTTCATGGTTTTTCAGGACAGATAATAGTGTTCTTGAAGAAGGAAATCTATTATGTTAACAATCAAAGGAAAATACTTTGCACCACAAACGGGATATCATGTGATATCAATATCATCACTACAGTCATACTAAAATAAAATGACCAAAGTTACAAGTCAGACCTCTCCTTCCGAAATTTTTATAACATGTGGTGTGAAACCCATGTCAGCTGAACCCAAGACCCATTCCCCTGTAAATTAAGAGCACACTCATTAAAAACTGTCAAATTCATTGCACAAAACAATTCTAACAAACTACAATTAACGTACAAGGGCTGCATAGAAACTCATGTAGATCGGACAAAACAATCATAGACAAGCAAGTTGGCATCATCATGGGGATCCATGTTCACGGACAACAAAATGGTAGCTATATCGTCTCCATACCATGTCCGCGTTTGTGCAACATAGTGAACTACTCTTATACATATTTGAAAATATCTGAATCACATATATGTATTATGTCCTTATGTGTCTGTGACCTTACTCATGCAACATAGATGCGGAGCAAGGTCTTTAAGTTGCAGCTTTGCCACTCACATAAAAAAAATGGATTATAAAGGAATAACATTCTTCTATGGTTGAGATGCTAAAGCTATTGTTTAAGAAAGGAACCATACTCTTATTTGTTTTGATTAGCTACATGGACAATAGTTGTCACGCCCCCGATTCATAGAGTCATTTATTCATATAATTTATCTCTTGGAATCGATCGTCCTCGCTTGGGCGTGATGCCGTACAAGTCTGGTAGTGCACTTGCACAAGGCAAAGATGGTACATAATTGATAATCTTCAAATAGAAATACATCGCAGCGGCAGAAGCAGACAAATTGAAGTTAATGAGGACAATCTTTCTTATAGAATAGAAGTACACTAGTTCTTTATAGCAGCGGAGATAAGAGGACAACTTGAAGCCACAGAGGGACATATAGAACTTTATTCTCTTTATTGATAATTGAAGAAGAGTACAAAACTTGTATTGAAGTACAATGCTTACAACCAATCTCACTATACATTGAAAACCAACTGAGCAATGCTACAAAGTTTACATTTGACACTTGGATACATTGGATTACAACTCGATACACTGTTTTGACTTACAATCTCACTGGTACAACTGATTATAATGTTCCATACATTATGCCCTTTATAAGCAGAAGACATCATCTTGTACAAGGAGAGCTTCTGTATACCCAACAAATCTTCGATGCCGCGGGACCAATCAAACCAATCTCCGTGTGTAGAACATTCCAAGCACGAGCACCTGCCCACAAAACGTGGGTCAGCACATCATCTATGTACTGGCTAGCAGAATCCAACCCACTCACATAAACCAACATTAAAGTGATCATTTAAGCAAGCATTTATTAGAATGATCTTTCTACTTGGGCCTAGCATCAGTTTACAATTCATGGGCAATAATCAGAGTGAAGCATGTAAACATATTCTTAGTGGCATTCATGTAGACATATCATTTAGCATTCTTGGTATTATCATGCAAAGGCGTCATTGAGGCATACTAGGTGTTATCATGAAAAGGCATCGTTAATATTAACATCTTTAACATGTTATAACAGTTCTCACTTCAAGCATCACTTAGCATGTACGTTATGGTTGAGCAATGTTCATAGCAAGGCATCTTTCTAGCATACTGAAGTTAACATGTTAAGCAAGTTCTCATTTAAAGGCAACATCATATCATTAACTTGTTTAGCATATGATTAAGCAGACCATTCAACCAACATATACTGCATGTATCATATTTAAGTGATTTCTTACCGATAGCCAATTCCCTCATACCTGCATACAATACAGGATAATATGATATACTTACTCTGTCTGCACAAAACATTCGTTAGCATGCATCCTGACTACATGACCGCTGGTGGTTGTGCACCATATCGACGTGCCATATAGGACTTCGTAAGGTATGGGATGTGCCCTTCACCAGGTTGCGAGCCCGAATGAGGATCCCAATACCGTGCTACCAAAGCACCAATTCCTCCTAGGCCGACTCGATCCCACCGCCGCGGGTACCGTTCGAGGAAATCCTTGTATACAAGTACGTCTATGGTCATGCGAATGCGTGTCCGACTCGATCGTGTTCGAAGTCGCATGATACAATAATAAGATATGTAAAGACAACAGTTCATCATCTCATCTTTCCAATATTTCCACCTGTTCACTTGGTGATCTCAATGATCCCAAGCCTCATCATTTCTCATTGTATCAATCATTACAATATTTCTCATATCATTCCTTTCTAAGAGGAACAAATAATATTTCATTCATCTCGATAGGACCTGCAGCATTTCATTCATTTCATAGGGACAATATTCTTTCTTTCATTGTTTATAAGGAATAGGCAACAGCAGCAGTTATACAGAATGTACATGAATCAGTATTTCATTCAATTCTTTGTGTTAATAATATAGCCAGTTCGTTACTCATGTATCATTCACGTAGCATCTCATTACTCAAGTGATTCATTCATTTCATCAAGATTAAGCATAAGGGACATTATCGATTCATTCTCAGGCATCAAGTTACATTAGTAGTTCAAGTGTGATTCAAACAACAGTTCACTATTCATGTCTTATTCATTTCAATAACTCATAATATAGGCATCTCTATTATTCAGCAACCAAAACAAGGGACATTTAGGGACATATTCAAAGCATCACATTATTCCATTCCATTTATTAAGCATGCAGGATTAAGGAGGAAGGAGGACAGTTCCACTTGCCTGCATAAAAGGGTCTTCCTGTTCCAATCCCACTAAGTGTAGCTCCACCAGCGAGCCACGTTCTAATACTCATTCCGTCTAGCCAGTATAAGAAAGACTACATCAGTCTCAATTCTCTTGATCTCCAACATGAGTTACGGTCCAACATCCTGATATCATCCGACAAGCCAACCAAATGCCTCGTGCGGAGCGGGGCATTACATAATATACCACTCAGAAAAAGTTTCGTCCTCGAAACTTAAAGAAACAACTCATCCACTAGATTCACTTAATCACAATGAGTTACTCATTCAGCTTCAATTCAATATTCATTTCAGCACACTCCGTCATTTCAAAATAGCTATCCAACTGTATCATTCTAATCCATCGACGATTTCAATCCATCTTTTTCTTTTCTAAATATTTGTAACTTCTCATTGATTCACCAACATTTTCCTTCCATTGTATCTTGGTCGCAACACATCACTTTGTTTGGATCCATACACATATTTCAGGCATCCCCAAAATATATGCATTTCAGCCAAAGTCCGTGCTAGTGCAATAAATTCTTCCCATAATGTTATCTCTGTCTCAACCAATCACTTCGGCTGGATCCATACACATATTTTAGGCGTCCCCAAAACATATGTACTTCAGCCAACTTCCATGTTAGTGCGATTCGATCAGCCACAATATAATTCTTTTTTCTAAATCCGACTTAGCATCCTTTCAATTGACTTATTTCTTTATTCACTTGCCACCATCAGTATCTTCCAGCCACAATACTCAATATCAGGGATAACTTGGTTAGGCTCTCTATCCAAGCACAACATTTCTAACATTCGATCAAGGGTCTAACTTAGAGCCATTCATATCAATAGTTCACAACATGCAATCATATTCCTTTCCGAATCCAACAATATTTCTCACCGAGGCAATTCATCTTTTCCAAAAGATACAATCCGACATCAACCAGCTATCGATTACCCAAGCCAAGGGTACAATTCTATGCAATAGTCAAGGTTAACCCAGCTACCCGACTGTAGATACCTATCCAACATTCCCGTCGTGAGCCGTCAATTCCATCTCATATAACAATTCACTACTCGATAAATACTACTGAAGTCTCATCCCACAACTCTAGTTCCCGCTATAGGCCGACACATAATCCTCAAAGGTCAAACAGCTCTAAGGTACAAGTTGGGAGTATACACATACAACATATCATTCTTAGGTCGTACTCATCACCATCTCTCATTCAATGCCACAAGGTTATCCTACGGTAGCCAACGGTCATCCTATTATACAGTCCAGTCTCAATGGTTAGCTATACCGACAGCTATAACTAATCATTCAGGTGACTTCCCTAGAGTGGGCGGCTACTAGGGATCATGCTAGTTTCTTATTCTTAGGGCCAACAAGCAACTAACAGTTCTAAAGAACTCTACCCAAACCTATGGGTTTCAACTCAGTCTGAATTCGAATCTCCATTGTCGGCTGTGCCAACAATTGGTAAGTCATCAACTGGTCGCTAGGGTCAAGTCTATCTATCCAGGGTCTTCCTCAAGGAAATAATTCCCACAGAGGCTCATTCTAGACTTTATCCAACGATCGACTAAGATCGATCTATCAACATCACGGTCAATCCCAATCCGACATACGATTATCATCATTCTAATAATCCATCAAGTAAATTCCCAATGATTCAATTTCTATTTCAAATCCTTTTGTACTCATACGAACCCATAAGCCAAGGCTAACTATTCAAGGGTCATTGATTCCTGATAGTCATAACATAACTATGGAATCAAACTATTCGGTCTGTATGACAAAGTCACATCTCTAAGTCATAAGCCAGCAAACTATATCCCAATCCAACAGTCACATATACCAACTTTATCCAACACATTTGCAATTTCTAATTCCCATTCGTTTCATCAATCATCAAACTATCTTACGGGCATTCTTAAATCTCGTTCTTTACCCAGCCGTTAAAATCTCGTATGGACATTCTTAAAATTTCCTACCTCAAGGGTCGAGTAGTTCATTCCATTCAATCCGACAATTCATGTATCAATTAACCATCCTCTAGGCAACACAAATAGTCAAGGTGGCTACTTGTTACTTGTCTAATCCATTTAAATTCCTCAGCATACATGCACCTAGGCAATGACTATCCTTTGGTGATCAAGATAGATTAACATCTATTACACCTTAGGGTCACAACACAGATCTCTAATATTCCTTTGGTTCACCGATAATATTTTCAAAACTTTCAGCTACGCAACCAACTTTGTATTAGCCACATTTGATTTGCATCCAACCAATCGAAGTCAACATTCAGATGTTCTAAGCCACAATATTCTCTAGCCAAATCCATTCACCCATAGCATACTAACGGTCTTACTAGTCTGAGTCATCACTCGACTAAACAATTTCTAACCAAGCCAGCAGTTATAATTTCCGAAAATCTCGCTACCCAATATATCATCACCGTTAAGGGACACTCGAGTCATCTAGCAACAATTCATAACTCCCAGCTAAGTCTCGGTACTACCCAGTACTCGCAGATAGTCTCATTGCTATCCTATGGAAAGGGTCAACATACATCTCGTTCTGAGGTGGTAGAGGCAATATACCACTCAGAAATGAAGCCATCCTTAAACAATACCAACCCAATTCTATTCCGGACATTCATGATCTGCAATGATCACAACACTTAGCCAACATCTCAGGGTCTTAATATCATAAGCCAACATTCTTAAGGTCTCAAAAGTACTAGTCATCACCCCTGAGTCGACTCACCAGTTATGTCGAACTCATCCATCAATTATTTCATTCCCAAATCCTTCTCAACATCACATGCAATTCCCAACTTGTTACAGCATACATAGCCACTTTCTTCTATTCCCACAATTCCAACCAGCATTCATACTATAGCATACTATGGCATCGAGTCATTGTTGGGTTATTTGTGTCCAAACCAACAACAATCATTCATTTAGGACATCACAATGTATATAGACTTATTGTATGGAACATCCAGTGAGCAGCCAAGAGGGTCAATAAACTTTCAGACACGACAACATAAGATGATTACGGAACATCAACAGGATAATCGCGGAAGCAATCTCTGATTTACATCTCAGAAGCAACGTTGAGTGATCGCGGAAGCAACTTTGGTTAATCGTCGATGCAACTTTGATTTGAAACAAATCAAGAAGAGACCAAGGACGTAAAGCCGTGCTCTGATACCAATTTGTCACGCCCCCGATTCATAGAGTCATTTATTCATATAATTTATCTCTTGGAATCGATCGTCCTCGCTTGGGCGTGATGCCGTACAAGTCTGGTAGTACACTTGCACAAGGCAAAGATGGTACATAATTGATAATCTTCAAATAGAAATACATCGCAGCGGCAGAAGCAGACAAATTGAAGTTAATGAGGACAATCTTTCTTATAGAATAGAAGTACACTAGTTCTTTATAGCAGCGGAGATAAGAGGACAACTTGAAGCCACAGAGGGACATATAGAACTTTATTCTCTTTATTGATAATTGAAGAAGAGTACAAAACTTGTATTGAAGTACAATGCTTACAACCAATCTCACTATACATTGAAAACCAACTGAGCAATGCTACAAAGTTTACATTTGATACTTGGATACATTGGATTACAACTCGATACACTGTTTTGACTTACAATCTCACTGGTACAACTGATTACAATGTTCCATACATTATGCCCTTTATAAGCAGAAGACATCATCTTGTACAAGGAGAGCTTCTGTATACCCAACAAATCTTCGATGCCGCGGGACCAATCAAACCAATCTCCGTGTGTAGAACATTCCAAGCACGAGCACCTGCCCACAAAACGTGGGTCAGCACATCATCTATGTACTGGCGAGCAGAATCCAACCCACTCACATAAACCAACATTAAAGTGATCATTTAAGCAAGCATTTATTAGAATGATCTTTCTACTTGGGCCTAGCATCAGTTTACAATTCATGGGCAATAATCAGAGTGAAGCATGTAAACATATTCTTAGTGGCATTCATGTAGACATATTATTTAGCATTCTTGGTATTATCATGCAAAGGCATCATTGAGGCATACTAGGTGTTATCATGAAAAGGCATCATTGAGGCATCGTTAACATTAACATCTTTAACATGTTATAACAGTTCTCACTTCAAGCATCACTTAGCATGTATGTTATGGTTGAGCAATGTTCATAGCAAGGCATCTTTCTAGCATACTGAAGTTAACATGTTAAGCAAGTTCTCATTTAAAGGCAACATCATATCATTAACTTGTTTAGCATATGATTAAGCAGACCATTCAACCAACATATACTGCATGTATCATATTTAAGTGATTTCTTACCGATAGCCAATTCCCTCATACCTGCATACAATACAGGATAATATGATATACTTACTCTGTCTGCACAAAACATTCGTTAGCATGCATCCTGACTACATGACCGCTGGTGGTTGTGCACCATATCGACGTGCCATATAGGACTTCGTAAGGTATGGGATGTGCCCTTCACCAGGTTGCGAGCCCGAATGAGGATCCCAATACCGTGCTACCAAAGCACCAATTCCTCCTAGGCCGACTCGATCCCACCGTCGCGGGTACCGTTCGAGGAAATCCTTGTATACAAGTACGTCTATGGTCATGCGAATGCATGTCCGACTCGATCGTGTTCGAAGTCGCATGATACAATAATAAGATATGTAAAGGCAACAGTTCATCATCTCATCTTTCCAATATTTCCACCTGTTCACTTGGTGATCTCAATGATCCCAAGCCTCATCTTTTCTCATTGTATCAATCATTGCAATATTTCTCATATCATTCCTTTCTAAGAGGAACAAATAATATTTCATTCATCTCGATAGGACCTGCAGCATTTCATTCATTTCATAGGGACAATATTCTTTCTTTCATTGTTTATAAGGAATAGGCAACAGCAGCAGTTATACAGAATGTACATGAATCAGTATTTCATTCAATTCTTTGTGTTAATAATATAGCCAGTTCGTTACTCATGTATCATTCACGCAGCATCTCATTACTCAAGTGATTCATTCATTTCATCAAGATTAAGCATAAGGGACATTATCGATTCATTCTCAGGCATCAAGTTACATTAGTAGTTCAAGTGTGATTCAAACAACAGTTCACTATTCATGTCTTATTCATTTCAATAACTCATAATATAGGCATCTCTATTATTCAGCAACCAAAACAAGGGACATTTAGGGACATATTCAAAGCATCACATTATTCCATTCCATTTATTAAGCATGCAGGATTAAGGAGGAAGGAGGACAGTTCCACTTGCCTGCATAAAAGGGTCTTCCTGTTCCAATCCCACTAAGTGTAGCTCCACCAGCGAGCCACGTTCTAATACTCATTCCGTCTAGCCAGTATAAGAAAGACTACATCAGTCTCAATTCTCCTGATCTCCAACATGAGTTACGGTCCAACATCCTGATATCATCCGACAAGCCAACCAAATGCCTCGTGCGGAGCGGGGCATTACAATAGTGATATCCCAAAAAATTATAATTATTATTAGGACCAGAAGTCGTCGACATATAGATTATTGTACATTTTTTATGAGACATATGTGCTGACAATTTGAACACAACCAAAGTAACTTTACTGAAAACAGAGAGACAATGTTGCTCTCTGTGATTTGAAATTAGCAAATAGACATGCCAATTTTAGATAAGCAAATTTTGAGTTGATGTCTTATTTTTTGCTTGTAACATTTGTTGAATTAAACATTACTATTCTCACTACTTTAGAGAGCAAAAAGAAGGTTAATTCAAGAATACAACCAAAGTAAGTTTACTAAAAACAGAGAGACACAATGTTGCTCTCTGTGATTTGAAATTAGCAAATGGACATGCCAGTTCTAGAGACATAATTGTTTTCTTACTAAACTTTTGACTACTTGGAGCCCGAGACTTGTACTTCTCTAACTTATTTGCTAGTTACTGAAGTTCGTAACTTGTGGTTTCGGATTATGTTATTAAAGAACCTTTTGGCTACATGATATTTCTATCCTAGCTGATGGTTCTTGTTTTTATATATTTTAGATTTGGAAGGAATCTACTGGTGAAAGTTTACTACAGATTCAACTCTTTAGCATTCCTCAATTTTGTATGTTCTCTTGGGTATCAATCATCAATTTGCTATAACATGCTTCTCCCTATATTACAAAGGGGTATCAATGTAGATAACCCTGACACACTCAATCTTCTGGAGGATAGTGTACTGGTTAGTTGTCCTTTCAACTTTATTTTTAGATCGTATTACGCTAGAACTTGTCGAATATATGATAAACATGTTTTACAGCTATGGAAAACCACGCTTGCTTACGCAACTTCAATTGTGCCTCAACT